>JAVGVS010000835.1:62566-81769 GCA_032718565.1 Distichodus sexfasciatus
TGTTAACATTTTAACGATAGCACCACTCTTAGCGGGACTGCTGATCGATCCGATACTATAACGGTATTCTTATCGTAGAAGAAAAAATCAAATTAACAACATAATTAACATTGCTTCATGTAACAAATCACTCTCATTATTCAACAAACCGTCAACACTAAGAGTTGATTGATTATCGGGGGCCGATATTGGGCATTTTGCTGGTTCTCAGTATCGGTGTTTCCTTTTGACCATCACCGATATCAAGTAATTACGAGGTGCGCTACTGTGGCTCCGCCGACGTCTCTCCACTCGGTGCCGCTTGCTCTCGACTCGCTGCTTCGTTCAATGTCTTGTATGTCTGTTGATGAGTTTGCTCCTCTTCCTCTCTCGCATGTGTGTGTGTGTGTGTTGAGTCTCACTTGAGTGACTGTTCATAAGTATATGTCTTTGTTGCTCTTATGTATTTGTGTGTAGATTCTTGAAGGTGCTTTTGAGAACTGGACTGTCCCCTAAACCGCAGAAAACATGGAGATGTGTGTGTGTGTGTACAAGTGTGTATGTGAAAGTGAGTGATTATTTGTCATTGTGAACACACCACAGCACAGCACACAGTGCACCACAACCATATGTGACCTCTGCATTTAACCCGTCCGTGAAGGAGCAGTGGACAGCTAACAAGGGCAGCGCCCGGGGACGGTACCTTGCTCATGAGTACCTCAGTGGTAACTTTACCGGCCCTGGATTCAAACCTGCGACCTTCTGTTCACAGGGCGAACACCCTACCGTTACGCCACCAATGTGTGTTTCTGACCGATTGTGATTTTGGCTATAATCAGATTGTACACCTGCAGATTGGGGACGATGTTTCTGGACCAAAAAATTAGTTTTGCTTTTGTTTGTTTTCATTACTAAGAACTGTAAGAAAATCAAACGAGCAGGAACGTTTCACTTTTCATTTCTGAGATTATGAGCAGCCATAAGCTTATTAAGCTACAGTCATTATTATCTTCATGGAACGTTCCCAAACGTAGAGTGGATGTGTGTGTGTGTGTGTCTGTGTACATATATATACTAGTCGTACATTACATTACCCCAGTAGAGAGTGGTTTTGCTTTCTAAGTGCTCGTGGCTAATGTCAGCCGTCTGCATTAACACCATTAAACTGCGTCTGACCTCGGCTGACTCTCAACACATCTGTGCCAACATCTCACTTTCCAGCACTCACTTTTTCCATTTGACACACACACATACACACACAGCCGCATTACCTTGTCTCCATCTTCACAGTTCATGACGTTGGAGAACGGAATCTCAGCCTTGAACATCTTTCGGCAGTGCATAAGCTGCACCAGCAAGTAGCACACCGTCTTAAACTTCATCTTCTTTGCAGGCTTGATGTCCGACAGGATCAGCCCAGGAAAGATCTGAAAATACACACGCACACACACACACACACACCGTTAAAAGGGGTGTGATGATGCACTCAGCTCTCAACATGAGACGATACACGAGATTGGGTTTACGAGACGTGATTTTAAGGAAAATTTCACTAATGAAACTGCAGTGCAGTGTATTTACTGTAGTGCATCAACTGACTGGACTCTCTCTCTAAGTGAAGTGTAAATCATCTCATGAAATCATCAGATTGTACATTATAAAATCAACATCTTCACTGAAACAAAATGTCAGCGTCATGTTTTTTTTTTCCGTCAGTGAATAGCCGGCGTCGTGCCTAGCGTGGATCACGATACAGTAGCCTGACGTCGTCGTTTTAAGAAAACTGTGTTTTACTCGTTTACACGTATCCACGGAATCCAGCGTTTTGAAAAATATGCGTCTGAGGAGGTTTACGTGTCAACGGAAATCCCAAACGTATAAAACAAAATGTGTTTATAAAAATATCCACATACAGTACTGTGCAAAAGTTTTATGCAGGTGTGAAAAAATGCTGTAAACAAAGAATGCTTTCAGAAATATAAATAATGATTGTTTTTATCAATTTACAAAATGCAAAGTGAGCGAACAAAAGAAAAATCTGAATCATATCAATATTTGGTGTTACTACCTTTCGCCTTCAAACCAGCGTCAATTCTTATAGGTACACTTGCACAAAGTCAGGGATTTTGTAGGATTATAGTCATGATATTACACACATACATACACACATATATATACACACACACACAGTGCCTTGAAAAAGTATTCATACCCCTTGAACTTTTACACATTTTGACACCTTACAACCACAAACTTAAATGTTTTTCATTGAGATTTCACCGAAATCTCACAGAAAGTTCACCAAAGTTAGATGTAGCATTTAGATGTAGCATTTATATATATATAAATATTTCACAATTCATAACAATTCACAATTCAATACACATATAAATTTGTTTTCAGACTGCTGTTTTGAGTTACTTTTCCTATTTGAATTACAATGAATTACCGTACAGTACATGTTACATAGTATTATATTTGGCTAAACACAACTAAACTACTACTACCTACCTACCTACTACTTATCGCACGCATGTTAATATAGATTTGCAAATGAGATCAAATCTCCAGGAATCTAGAGCGAGGAGTGAACAAGAGCACGACGTGCACGCCAAACAGCACCAAAGCAAATTCTTCGTATGTGACAACTTTCTTGGCAATAAACTTCAACTTCATTCTGATTCTAAAATAGTGTTGCACAAGTTGCAAAAAAAACGTACTTGATGCTGAGAATCAGTGTAAATTGTAGCGTGAGAATATATATATATATTTCATGATAAGCTGTAATTTAGGGAATGGAAGCCTTAATGAACATTTAATTCACTTAAGAAAAATGTTCAGATATATAAACTTTACTTGAGCATTTATTTTTCAGGAAATGTTCTTTCCCTCCTTACATTTTGAACTCAAATACCGGTACTTTATGCGCCTTATGTTTTCAAAACAGACTCCTTACTTCAGGTTAGTGATTCTCAACGTTTGAGTGCATTTTACGGACATTTTGCTTTTACTTGAGTAAACAAGAGTATTATTTTTACACAAGTATCTGTACATCCACTTGAGTGTAGTATATGTGCGCACTTTTAAATTCTAAATGCACAGTATTTTGATTATCAACCAACATTTGCCAAAATTGAGAGCAGAGGTACCAGTTTTGACTCGAAATGTAGAATCATTTTTGATGCGCATGAAAAACCATTTGAAAGAGGTGTGAGGTAACAATCTTATCATTGACACTATGACTGATGACTGTTGCTTCCAATTAACACTACCTCATCGTACAAATTCACCTCCAAAAATAGAATTGCAGCCATAGATGAGCCGTAAATAATGTGTTTTATTTTTATTTACACAAAACTCCAAATTATTTTTTGTTCTAGTTCAGCTTTTAGCAAGTTCTAAAACGGAATCTCTCAACTCAGGGCCAGATTCAGGTTTTCCCAAACCACAGCACACGCGATGCAAATAATTAGCTAATTAGTGATGTAGGCTGGAGTGTGGCGGTGCAGAAAATAGCAAATTTGTGCCGAGAATCGAGTCACGAGGACCAGGGTTGTGAAAGAGTGTTCTAAAACACAAACTGCCCTTTTTTAGCTTTTTCAAAAATCATGCATCACAGTAGTTTAAGACCTACAAAGAACAAACATGTTTTTTGGATGTGTAATCATCTAATGTGAATTATTTTGCCACACAATGAGCTTCTTGGCTATGATGAACATGAGAAAAATATAAAAAGTGGATAAAAAAAGATATTTTCAAGCGCCTGCCCCACTTCCTTTGTACAGCCGGCAATGAAGCTTATTTTTCTCTCAGTTCACATGACTCAATGGTGAGGTCTTATGAGCTCACAAACGTCAATGAATTGCGTTGGGTGAAGGCAGAAGAAGGAGAAAAGAGCGTATCATGGCTGAACTACTTCCTTTGTTACACCGTGAATGGGAGCTGAAAATTGGTGGGAGTTAAGGAGGAACCGTATTACTCCTCAACATGACAGCATGTGAGCAAATGCAAGATGGCTCCGGTTTCTTCTAACAGTCCGAAAGCATGCAATATAGGTTAATTGGCGACTCTAAATTGGCCCCATAAAGTGTGATTGAGTGTGTGTGTCCTGCAGTGTGTTGGTGCCTGCCCAGGGTTGGTCCCCGCCTTGTGCCTGTAGTTCACAGGATAGGCTCCGGTCCCCTTGCGACCCCGGTTGGGATTAAGCGGTTCGGATAATGAATGAATGAATGAATGAGAACGTGCTCCTCAGCTTTCTTGTGCGTCGACTGTGAATCAACTTTTAACTCTCTGGCTCTTTACGACTTTTGACTCTGTAGTCTGACAGGGTGTGTAAAGGTGTGCTTGCAGTTAAAAAGCAGCTGTTGGTTGAAAAACGAATGCAGACAAAGCACTGAGGTACGTCTCACTGGATTAGAGTAAATGCAAACTCTGTCCTTGCCTAAGAGCAAATCCCAAATAAGACGACTCTTGATGAAAGCTTTTTTAATTTCTTCGTAAGAACAGGTGTAGAATCAGACCCAACGCTGGAAAGATTACAGCTGCTCCGTTGTGTAACCAGGATCATCAGGATCAGTTTATGTTTAACACATGATAACGTCTAGAGCGGAGCTTCTCAATATCAATTCTGCTGCATGTTTGTATCATTGAACCAGATTGGTATCAGTTTAAACTGCCCGAGTACCAAAGTATAGATAATTTCCTGGGTGTTGTTTTTTGTTTCTGCTCAGTCTCGATTATCAATGGTGCATCAAGATCCAAGAATCTTTATTTGTCACATAAACATGAAAAAAGCAGAGAAAAAATTAAAAAATTAACATAACATGTAACATAATAAAAACATAAAATATACATATATCATTAAATTAATTTAAAAAATAATCATTGCAGTTATTAACAATATCTGTACAGTAGGCACATGTGCATAGGTATTAGAAATTTTAACTAAAATAATGAAATAAATATCAATATAAATATATCCATAATGTCTTGCACAATTTACAGATTATGGCCCTTTCTTTATATTATGAACCTATGACAGATACATTTAAAAACACTATATATATATATAGTATGCATTCCTGTGATATTATTGGTACTAGGCATATTGGCCAATTGCGCTTATGACATTTATTTTATCATTTGTATTCCCCCTAGTTTCCATGTAGTTTCCATTTATAACGTCCGTGCATTGCTCTCCATGCTTCGACAATATCTTGCCATATTTGTATCGTCTCACCCCGGTTTGCCGTATAACAGCTTGTCGTACTGTCCCGTGTGTGTCTTTGTTTTGTGTTGCAGTCTGCCAGCTCATTAACACTATTTGCACTGTTTATCTGCATTCTCACGGCATTGTTTGTTGCTGTATCTTACACCTTTTTATTGGAGAAATGGTGTTTTTCTCTGGCAATCCTCTGCAAATCTGCAATGAGGAGGTTGTCATGCTACTGGAAGTTGCCCACCTGAACTGAGATTGTATCACTGAATGACTCAACAATAGAAATATTGTAAAAACAGTGGAGAAACTACTATCAGTAATACGCACAAATAATTCAATAATTTGTGCAAATATCATAACAGCAGTCAAGTGGAGAAACTACAATCGGTCAGTTACATCACAAATTCTATATTGAGTCTGACTAATTCATGAGAATGAGTGACCCGTTTTTAAGTATTAAGTAAATCACTTACACATGCTGTTAGATTTTACAGTGTATTTTGTGACAAAAAGGAATCTTGGACGTGCTTGTATCAGACGCGCCCCCTGTCCGCTCCACGGCGCCCCCTCTCGGTAAACATTGGAATTGCAGCCCACACCGGCTAGTCTTACCGAAAAACGGCGTCGGCTGCTTTCCTCAAGCCTCACTCGGTTCCCGCACGTCGACTCAGCCAATCTGGTCGGTGTGACGCGGGCGAGGCAGGCTTCAGGAGAGCTCCATCCTAATATTTAACACACCCCACCCCGGAGGAGCGCTGTCAGTCCGGCTCTGCTGAAGGAGGAGCGACCGACACCTGTCACAGCGGGGCTTTAAAGCTTTTAAACGGAACTTTCCAATCCAGCAAGGACGATTTTTAACCCCTGGCAGAATTTACTATTTATCGTTTTTTGCTTCATAGCATCCAGCATCCTTTCTTTTTAAGACGAAAAGCTCTGCGCATTTTTCCTGTATCATTTTTGGTTCAGCTTTTCCCCACAGCTTCCTTTATTTATTAGGAGGAAAGCACCGGTGCTTTTGCGCTTGTCTTGCGTTCCGTTCCGTTCCGTTCTGTGGTCGCGATTATAAACCGGGACCTTGGTGATGTGGTGTACACTTGCGCACTGTGGAAATGGAACGGGCTTCATGAGTCCTGGAAGAATGATGGAAACGGATTCCTATAATTTTATGGGATGAAAATTGTGGTTTAAAAAAAAAATACGCCGACAGGAAATATTTATAAAGTCTCGCATTTCTGCTCATCTCTTCTGAATGCCGGCTTCTGACACTTCTTGGATTATATTTGACATGAACTCAAACAGCCCAAGCAAGTGCATGTGGTGCTAGTTTGGCTCCAACCTCCTCCAAACCTTCCAGACAGTATTGCAGAATTAAGAAACCTCATTTGGTGTTTGTTTGGCTTCAACCTTCTCGGCAATGTTGCAGAATTAAGGAACAATTTTTATTTTATTTTTTGAAAGGAGCTGCATGTGGTGCTTGTTTGGCTCCAAACTAACCTTTTTGGCAATGTTGTACAATTAAGGAAAGAGCAACATCATGCTTGTCTTGAACATTTTTTAACTTTATCAGACACTGTGTGGTGCATGTTTGGCTCTTCCCTGCTGCAAACCTTCTTTGCAATGTTGCAGAATTAAAGATTTATTTTGCTCACAAACAAAGATGATCCTCTTTCGCAAATTCCGCGTCCTAATTCTCATGGTTTTCCTGGTGGCGTGCACCATGCACATCATGATCGACTTGCTCCCCAAACTGGAGAAAAGGAGAGCCGTGGGTTCGAGCTCCGGCAGCGCCGGCTGTTTGTGCGCTCACAAGCCGAGCGAGGAGCCTCACGGCTGGGCGAAGCAGCGCGCCAGAGCCGCGGCGGAAGAAGCCGGCTGGCCTAATAAGCACACGCTGAGAATCCTGCAGGATTTCAGCAACGAGCCCAACTCCAATCTCAGCTCACAGTCCCTGGAGAAGGGGCAGGGCAACGCGGGGGACAAGACGGAGGTTTTTAAGCGGGTAAAAGAGCCGGGGCTGCTGGGAGCTGAGAGTCCCCGGAGCCTGATGAAGGAGGCGGCGGCCGGCGTGAGGCGAGCGAACCGCGGATCCACATCCAGACTCTCGGCGCTGTTCGAGCATCCGCTGTACAAGAGCGAGCTGCCGCCTCTCACGGACGAGGACACGCTGTTCAACGTCAACACGGACATCAGGTTTTACCCCAAAGCAGCAGGAAACCAGGAATGGTAAGCCGCAAATGTGATGTATGAACCGAGACAACTTTAATTTTATTTCAGTCCCGGTTCAGGTACAAAGAGCAGCTGCGTGTCATTGTGGAAGAAACTGGGAACGGTGTTTCATGTTTAGGGGAGCATCAGACTTGACTTGAACATGTCCTAACTTTGTCAAACACTCTCTGTCTGTCTATCTATCTATCTATCTATCTATCTATCTATCTATCTATCTATCTATCTACTTAACCCTTTGTCTCAAACTCTTATCTATCTGTCTATTCTTCTAGTAATGTAATTTATTTCACTGACTCCCTATCTATCTATAGTGTAATGTATTTCACTCACTCACTCACTCACTATCTGTCTGTCTGTCTTGTAATGTAATTTATTTATATGTAATTTAGGTAATTTATTTCACTCTCTATCTATCTATCTATCTATCTATCTATCTATCTATCTATCTATCTATCATGTAATGTATTTGACTCACTCTCTATCATCCATCTCTTTCTCTCTCTCTCTCTCTCTCTCTCTCTCTCTCTCTCTCTCTCGCTCTCTCTTGATCCATCTCCCTCACACTCCCATCTAACCGTCTATCTCAAACTCTATCTATCTATCTATCTATCTATCTATCTATCTATCTATCTATCTATCTATCTATCTATCTCTGTCTATCTATCTATCTGTCTGTCTGTCTGTCTGTCTGTCTGTCTGTCTATCTATCTATCTATCTATCTATCTATCTATCTATCTATCTATCTATCTATCTGTCCATCCCCCATCCTCCAAAATAATCATGCATCAACAACATATAAAATATTTCTATAATACAAAAACAAATTGGTCCAAAACTAAAATACAATCATTAAAAGAGCAACTTTCAAATGAGAACAAACTACAACATAATTTGATAAAATACACAATGCAAGCAACTAAAGGAACTTGAACTTAAGTTACACTTAACATGGATTAATATTGTAACACGTTAGTGTTTGACCAATTTCTGATATCAATTTCAGATCAGCACATCCCTACAACATAAGATCAGTAGCTTTCATCAGTAACTTACTTTGTGCCAAGGGTGACAGGTTTGATGATGAAGATTTGACTAAAAATCTCAAGACTTCATCAGTTAAGTGGAGGATCACTTTACCTGCACTTAAGCCTAGCTGTGAACCTCTGTGGTGAAAACTTTAAAAGCAAAGCTTTCTTGTGTGGCTTTATTCACGCTTCATTTGGTGCACTCGTTTTTCCCCCTACTTCTTCTCTCTTTTTTCCCGCTCAGCGCTGTCAGATGCATTAGCTGTCCGGCTTTGTTCGTGCCACTGCTTTTTGCTTTGGACTCTGTCCTCTCTTTACTTTAGCCAGCGTGTTTTTTGTGTCCTCCAGGGAGGAGCGCTGGATTATTGCGGCCGCTCACGCTGAGCCACTGCTCACAACTCTAATAACTCCAAATAAAATAATTGTGGCGCTGCGGCGGGGCTCGGTGAATGTTAAATCTGATAGGCAGATCGTGTCTCAAACGCTGTAAGCTCCTTTTACACTTGCGATTTCATTTTCTAAATTAATTGTATCATTTTTGCAACATAATTTACTGTCCAGTTTATTGCTTTCATATTTGTGCAAGACATTAGCTTAATGGGTTTTATCCAGTTCTACAGTTATAATATTATACTGTTTAAATGTCATAACTTTCTTAAGAAAAAACTTAGGGTCAAAAAACTAAAGGAAATATTGCTGAATGAGGCCATTGGTACATCTTTTTAATGTTATTTAAATCGATTTTTGAGCCCTTTTTTCCACAAATAAGACGAGAAGTTGGCAAGCTAAAAATCTTTGATAATAAGATCTCTTGGGGTTGGTTTCTTGAACATGGATTAAGTCTAGTCTTGGACTAATTTGCAAGTACAATTGTTAATTATCTTGGAAATTGGCCATTGTTTGGCAATAAAGCCGTGATGAAATCTAGATTTGTTTTCGTTGACAAGACGGGACTAAAATGTTAACTTGTGGACTGTTGGATGAAATGCTGAATGTTAAAATATATAAGCAGTGCAGCTCTGTAATTGGTCAGGGGTGCGTTTCCCAAAAGCATAGCATACGTTAGCAACAAACATAGCATACGTTAGCAACTTGCATAGTGTACGTTAGAAACATACATTAGCAAGTAACATAGTGTACTAAGATAGTGTACATTAGCATCTAACATGGTGTACATTAGCAACTAACAAACTAACAACTAAAGTTTTGTGAGAAACGACAACGATTGGTCAAAAACTGTGGCAAAGTTGGTAATTGGTCAAAATTGCACCGAAGTAAGGGAACAATGAGGAAAAAATAAACGTGAACTGAAAAGCGAGGAATAACAAAAGTTTCCCACTCGTTCATATTTCAGTCCAAAGCATTCTTCCCCCGATGTGTCACCTTTCAAGCAGTTGCTGTATTAAGGCAAGGACGAAATGCTGAACGGGGAACCGAATCACCCCCAAAGCAACGCGAAGTGGATAATTTCTTATCAAATTGCCCATTTGCTTTACGAAGGCATAAAACCGGCAGAGCGGCTCAGGCGGTAGCGTGATTCTGCAAATGGTTTGAGCACTTCACCAATCGCAGAACGGCGGAAAATGAAGACCTTCATCGGCTAGGTCCTCTAGGGATCAGTAATTCTTACTTTCCTTTAAAACCCCATTTGCCCTGCACCTCAGAATGCTGTAAATGTGTACTTTTATGCACTATGGGTGATTTTTTATTTATTTATTTTTTTTGTCAGCTTCACCTCAGAACTCAGAAACCCTGATATCTGATTGTGGTAGGGTCAAGAATTTAACCGAAAATGCGCTGAAATTGACCAAATATTACAAAAATTAACAGAGAACAGGTGTCAATATTATTTCATATTTTTCTTCTTGTTTTCTCATGAGCAATGTAACAATAGTTCTGTTCTATTGATTACACATTATTGACACATTAAAAAAACAATGATAATATAGGGAGTTTATGATGGATTGATCTTAGCTAAATGAGTGTTTACTGAAGCAGCTCCTGAAAGACAATGCTGGGGTGCATTTCCCAAAAGCAGAGTTGGTAGCTACGTTAAGCAACTAACATAGTGTTGCCAACATAACATAGCTGGGAAACGCACTCCTGAATAATTCAACTTCTAGATGTTACCTTGCATCCGTAGACTTAACACTTAAAACTAGGGATGTACGATAATTGTACCTGAATCGGCCGATTATTGCTTTTTGTTCAAGTCATCGACCAATTAGAATTTGCCCGAAATGTCCAGCTGACATTTGATGACGCATTTATTGTACGTCGGAAAGGTAGCGCAACAATCTCAAAAAAGGCCCGCGAAATCCTGGAGGGACTGAAAGATGTTATGTGAAACACAACACGGACTCAAGACTGTAACATCCAGCGTTTAAATAAGGGAAAACGGAGGAGAAGGAGATAATGAAATTAGGGGAGAAACGAGAATCCTGGATCAGCAGTCGCAAAACTGTCAAGAAATGAAAATCAGTAATAAATATTTTTAGCGCTGAAATATTGGGGTGAGTGGAATCTGGCATGTATAAGCTTCTCTTTAATTGACACATTGCAGTGAAGCACTCAAACACTGACATTTGAGATAAATAATTGACTCCTTACAGCAGCCTGGTGTAGGATAATACATACAGAAATGTAATTTTATGTCAAATCTTAATATATATCATTATATTTTGTGACATATTAACAGCATGTAGCACTGAAAAGTTGAGTCTCATTGTGAGAAAGTAAAACAGTTGTAACTTATATTGTTTGTTTCAGTTATTTTATATGGCTTCAGCATTGTCGTCATCATAGTCACATGAAGTGTCAAGTTTGTAAAATTTAAATACAGAGACCAAGCTGCAGTTTATTTTACTGCTTGAGCTGAAAGAGAAACCTGACTAATCTACAAAAAATTGTAATAACAGAACTCACCGATGCACCAATCCAACTTTTTCAATTCCAATACCGATGCCGATACTTGGGTTTTGGATATCAGCCGATCCCAAGTACTGATCCAATGGAGGGTTCTTGGTAAAGATCAGGAAGTGTGGAAAAGCTGTATGTAGTGCTGGGCGATAAAACGATATTGATTTTTATCGAGAAAAATGTGACGATGATAACGGCGATAAATGAAGGCTATAAAACCCAGTCACACTTGTTTGTCCGCTATGCAATGACGCGTTGAGATAGACAATGTCTTTGGCCTATCAGGTAGTGAGTACTAGTACAACAGCCAATCACGTGCAACCATGCAAATTTGGCCATTGCACATGAAGAAATTAGGAAACAGTATTCAACAGTATTTCCTTAAGCATAACAGAATAATCTCAGTCTCCTCCTCGTAGAGAAATATACAACGTTTTAATTGAAAAATGATATTGGATTGATACTTGGGATCGGCCGATATCCAGAACGTAAGTATCGGCATCGGTATCGAAACTGAAAAAGTTGGATCGGTGCATCCCTAATGAACACACACTGTAGAAGGTAAACTGTCACTGTTTATATTTTGGAACCATGATAATACTTGTGATTTACACCCGTCCCTGGCTTCCAGGCATAACGAGGGGAACGAGGACGAGGAGGAGTACAGTCCGACAGGGGAAACCACAGCCGAGTCGTACCCAAACTGGCTGCGTTTCCACATCGGAATTAACCGCTACGAGCTTTACTCCAGACACAACCCTGTCACCGAGGCGCTGCTCAGGGACCTGCAGGCCCAAACCATCACCAGCGTGGGTGAGTGGACCGTGAGTTTTTCACTTTGAAAGTGAGTGATTGTCACACCACAGCACAACACACAGTGCACCACAATCAAATGTCACCTCTGCAATCGACCCATGCGCAAAGGAGCATGAGCAGTGCCTGGGAAACAGCGCTTGAGGACAGGTACCTTGCTCATGAGTACCTCAGTGGTACCTTTACCGGCTGTACCGGTCTGAAAATTGAACCGGCGACCTTACGATCACAGAGCTGACTGCCCCATTAAATTGAGCTGAAAACTAATGGTTATTTTTTATTATTGATTATTTGGTCAGTTTTGTGATTAGTTGGTTGTTTTAGAAGAGAAAAATCAACAGACTTAAAGTTTGAGTTCCAAATAAATTTTCTCCATAAGAATAAATGTAAAAAATAATAATTCATTCTTGATCCTCAAAAATACACCAACAATTTGATGGTTCTACACATAAAAGCTTATTTTTTTGGCTGGTCTAAGTAGAAAATAAATGATGTAATTCTGACAATTTTCATGAAATATAACGTTTGAGTGCTGAATTGTTAGATATTGTTGGAAATGGTGCGCTCCGTGCAATTTATTTTTTTTTAAAAAGGTATAAAAACAGTACATATGCGTTTAAGCAGTTTTGTGATGTTCAGATAGAGACGCCAATCAGCTGATAGTTTTTGTCATATAAGTTCATTTTGCTTCAGGTCGAAGTACAAAATAAATGGTCAATTTCTGACTTTTATGATCAAAAATACTGTTTGAGGGACAAATTGTTCGATTTGGTTCTAAATACTGCGTTCCTGTGCAAATAAAACATGACGCGGCGTTCGGTTCGTCTTCCAAGACTTGGTGTGTACTCTAAGCTCCAATTTGGCCAAAAAAATACTTCATACTCCGAAATGTTCGTAGTCTAAGCACTTCACGAACCGAGGTACTACTGTGTATGTGTATATATTAGAGATCGACCGATAGTGGTTTTTCAGGTTCGATATCGGCTAGTTAATGGGGCCAATATTTGAAACCGATATGCAAAAAAAGAGAGAAAATCTCTGACAAAATTTTTGATTTTACAAATTGAAACTCAGGTGAGACTCTCCTCTCTCTTCTCCTCGTAGTGAGTATGGTGTGAGCGACAACAAGGCTTCAGCGTTAATTGGCTACTGCTTGTGTGACTCATAACCAATCAGAGACTGTTGTGGGCGGGACATTAAATGAAGCAGCGAGTCGAGAGCAAACTGCACAGAGAGAAGAGACGGCAGTGGAGCCATAGTAGCGCACCTTGTAGTTACTTAATATCGGTGAAAATTAAACACAGATACCAGCAAAATGCGTAATATGCCCCCCCCGATAATCGGTTGCCCCTTAGTGTGTATACATACATAAACACATACAGTACATACACTTCATTATATATATTATATGTAGTTGGTAATTATTTTAATAATCAATTATAGTATATTATGTTGATTAGTTGTTGCAGCTCATGTACAGTAGACAGCTAAGCAGAGTAGCCTCTCTCTCTCTCTCTCTCTCTCTCTCTCTTCTCCCAAAAAAGCAATTATTGCCAAGTGGTTTAGAGCCATTATGGGCACAGCACAAGCCAACTGGGTCGTGTGTGTGTGTGTGTGTGTGTGCTCGGGAGTGGAGTGCAAGGTGAATAGCAATGAATTTTCAAAGCTGGAGGGCTTAGGCTAGTGGCTCGAGTGTGTTTGTGTGTGTATATGTGTGTGTGAAACTGAGAGATGAATTCGGAGTGTTGAACTGGAGAATTATTAGATAGAACGACAGGCTCTGTGAAGCTTTACAAATTCATAGAAGCTTGGTGTAAGTCGTGAAAGTGTGTAAGAGTGTGTGAGAGATGTATTTGGAGTGTAGAACTGGAGATTTATTAGACAGAATGATGGACTGTGTGAGATTTGTGAAAGCTTGGTATAAGTCATGTGGGTGTGGGGTGTGTGTGCGTGTGGGTGGGTGTGTGTGTGTGGGTGGATGGGTAGATGGGTGGGTAGGTGGGTAGATGGGTGGGTGTGTGTGTGTGTGAATAAGAGAATCAGAGGTGTAGATTTAGAGAATTATTAGACAGTGTGATGGGCCTCCATTAGACTTGGGCTAGGAAATGAAAATGAATCAGAACTAATATTTAGAATATTTAGACCTGGTTTCTTAAACATGGATTAAACCTAGTCTTGGACTAAATTGCAAGTACAGTATAGAAGATAGTCCAGACATAGATTTAATCGTTGTCCGGGAAACTGGCTCTTTTGACTTACTTAGTTGTTAGGTGCTAATGTACACTATGTTAGTTGCTAATGTACACTATGTTAGTTGCTAACATACACTATGCTAATGTACACTGTTAGTTGCTAATGTACACTATGTTAGTTGCTAATATACACTATGCTAATGTACACTGTTAGTTGCTAATGTACACTATGTTGGTTGCTAATGTACACTATGTTAGTTGCTAATGTACACTATGTTAGTTGCTAATGTACACTGTTAGTTGCTAATGTACACTATGTTAGTTGCTAATGTACACTGTTAGTTGCTAATACACACTATGTTAGTTGCTAATACACACTATGTTAGTTGCTAATATACACTGTTAGTTGCTCATGTACACTATGCTAATGTACACTGTTAATTGCTAATATACACTATGTTAGTTGCTAATGTGCACTATGTTGGTCGCTGATGTACTCTGTTAGTTGCTAATGTACACTATGTTAGTTGCTAATGTATACTATTTTAGTTGCTAATGTACACTGTGTTAGTTGCTGATGTACTCTATGTTAGTTGCTAGTTGTTAATGTACACTATGTTAGTTGCTGATTTACTCTATGTTAGTTGCTAGTTGCTAATGTACACTATGTTAGTTGCTGATGTGCTCTGTGTTAGTTGCTAGTTGCTAATGTACACTATGTTAGTTGCTAATATACACTATGTAAGTTGCTAAATAGTTAGCAATTATGCTTTTGGGAAATGCTCCCCTGACTGTTAACTTTGAAACATCTCGCTACCTCTCATAAAGAAGAGAGTTATTTAAACCAGTGCTTTGGCCAAAAATACTGGCTAACAGTGGATAAGAGCGAATGGCGTAAATAACCCAGTGGACGTCTTTGAGGTCAGAAACTGTGTTTAATGTGTATACCGGCAAATAATTTTGCACTTTCGCTGTGACCTGCTTTAATTTGTTGTTCCAGAAATAGAGACAGTTAATGCAGACAGTTAATGCAACTTGGAGGAACTGGACAGACTGCATTCAGAACACACCCTTTGCATAAACAAGAATGTGTTTGCATACAGTACACTTACCGCAACCTGCAACATGATAAAATTTCTGCATGCTTCACGTAAAACAGCACTGCATGACAAAAACCAGCGCAAGAAAGTGACCTTGGTACACATAACTTGATGATAACTACATGCAGATAGTGATATAGGGCCTGTTTATGCGGATATTTTTATAAATATTTTTTAAACTTTTATTTTTTTAAGTTGCGTTTACATGACATTCGGTTTAAAAAATCTTGGACACACTGGAACACAAAATGATTACCACTTGTCTGTGTCATGTTTTTTTCCCTCAGTGAATAGCAGGCGACATGCGTAGTGTCGATCACGATACAGTAGCCTTCTTCATGGTTACCATAGTTACTTGTGGTATGCAAAGAATTTAAGGTATTTGGGTCAGTGTCCACCAAACGTGTTTTTTGCGTCCATTTTTAATACAAATCCACAAGCTTCAGCGTTCAGAGCGCTAAGTGTCTTTTCGGGGGGAAAAAAGGACGTCTGTGGAGACGGTTTATTACCGCAGCACTCAGAGCACTTCAAGTTGAAATCCGTTCAGCTATTAGAACAGTGCTGGGCTCGTCAGTGTCACCTCTCTTGCTAGCCACTCAAAATTGAGGAAGGGACAGGACAAGAACTTGGTGGAGACAGGCCCTTAAAGGGATGCACTTGTTGGGTAATGAACTTCAAAGCTATAATGTCTTAAAGGCAAGTTAGTGACCGTTGTAGCTGCGTTATTTCGTATTGTTGCCCTACTGCAATATCTCGTCTTGTGCCTCTTAGCCACATTAGCAGCTCCGGGTGGAGCGTCCCTTTAAGAGTAAGTGCTGAGAGCCAGGCCATTAAATCTGATCTAAATGCATTTAGTCTGTGGTCCGTGACTGGGCTTTATGAAATAATCAGGGACAACGTGTACTCGTGTACTCCCTGAAGAAAAAAAGCAGGCCATTGTCCAGATAATCCGTCCTCCATTAGCCGCGCTCTCTCTCTATCTCTCCTTCCACCTCTCTCTCTCTTTTCTTTTTTCAAACAGCTTTGTTCCAAGGCAGACGATAGTGCGACGCATCATTTAACCTGTATGCCGTTGCGTTTTCATTACTGTAAAATCTCTGATTCCCTAGCAGGCGGATTGTGGTCCCAGTGTTGGGAAGTGAAACTACTAATTTAACTCTCTCTCACTACCCTTACAAAAACTTTAGGCAAACAGTTGTCACTAACCTTTGGTAATGTCGCCCCAAATTTAAGCAAGGTCATATTTTCACATGCAAACGAGGTTTTTGGCCAATTTGCGGTGGACTTCTAGAAAACTTTGTGGATTTGTCACTAAAAGTTCACTACAAGTTTGTCATTACTGGCAAATTGTTTTGGCAAATCTCTGGCAAATACGTTTACCACTAGTGGCAATTTGTCATTGTTGCCAGAACCTTGCTGCAAGTTTTTAACTAGTGGCTGACAATAGCAAACTTGTGTCAATATATTCTGGCAAATTCCACTGTTCGCCACAAATTAACCACGCGTTTTGCCGCAAACCTGCCACAAACATTTTATTTTTCTAAAAAATCAGCTAATCAGTAGCAAAGCTACTTTTAAAATGGTATGGTAAGTAATGGTTTATTTTACAAATAGCCCCTACAAAAACAAAATGTGGCAGGTTTGCGGCAAAACTTGTGGTTAATTTGTGGCGAACCGTGGAATTTGTTCTTAAGAAAAACATTTAAATGGTTTAATATGATGCAAGTGTAGAATTGAAGAAAACCTGATATGCTAATGTTTTGCACAAACTTCGATTAGAGGTTTTTAATGTCAGTTTTGATTAATTTTCTAGTTGGTAGTATGCTTTTAAAGTGACACTAAGTGAACACGCACTGGGGTAAATATTAACAGAATTCCAAAAATAATTGAAATTTTCGTTACAAGCAAGATTACATCAAGGTTCTGAATGCCATTGTCAATTAATTTTCGATTAATTGCCCAGCCCTGGTAGCTAGTATGTTTATAAAGGGACAGTACATGAACAGACACTGGGGAAAGTATTAACAAATTTGTAAAAATTTATAAAACGAAAATTCGGAAATAACCAGCATGAATAGTCATTTTCGATTGATTAATTTCGAGCCCTAACTCAGACACTAGGACAGGAGTGAATTTACGCTCGTCGTAACGCTGATGCTTATCAACATTCTAATCTCTCCTGATGAAGCAACTTTGGCTTTATTGCCAGCGCTCCACCCAAGTCGCCGTGCCCGTCATAAACGGCAGATGGTTGCTTATCTATGCGTGGAATTAGATTGTTTATTTATGAGCCGTGGCCCGACGTCTTGCTGCTCGAGCTCGCGAGCAACGAGGCTGGAAAATATGCAGCGGAGGAGAAGTCGTTGTTTGTCTACCGAGTCTTCGTAAGCGCTCAGATTTACTGCACTTGTGGATACACAAATGAGTCAGTGGGAAAAGCATTTGGCATGACTGATGGAGCATGTGTGTGTGTTTGTGCATCTGCTTGTGTGTGTGTGTGTACATATTTGTTAGTGTACGTGTTTGTGCACAGCTCCACAATCTTTGTAGAAAAACAACGTTCATATAGACTTTTTGTTCTTAAGTAAGAACAGAATTTACAAAAGCGGGAAGTTTTCTAATTGTAGAACATATGAATAATGATGCATGATGATATCGGAATCATGTCGGAATCGGCCGTTAATTGCTTTTTGTTTAGTTCATCTGCATCGGACCCGATACTTAGATTTGCCCGATATTTCCAGCCAATATTTTATGATACATTTATTGTACATGGGAAAGGTAGCGCTTGTGCCAGGCGTGTCCAAGGTGGGATTTTATACGGCCTGCATATGGTGTTATTTTTGCGTGCACAGTAGAACTTTGACGAGCAGAATCTCTTGTCTTTACGAGCTCAACTCTGCCTTCCTCATTTATCAGTATCGGCAGATATAAGTATGAAAAACATCGGATATCGGCATCGTCCGATAATTCCGGTATCGCGCATCCCTAGTTTTTAGGTTATACTATCCAAATGTCTTAATTTTATTGAGAACGAATTTCAGAAAAGAGCGTGAGACAATATTGGCGAATGAAGGCTGTGACTGTAAAACAATAAAAGTGGTTTTCGTTTTTTCCCCACAGCTATGAAGTCGGGTGGCACTCAGCTGAAACTCATCATGACTTTCGAGAACTACGGACAAGCCCTCTTCAAACCTATGAAGTAAGTGGCTTAAAGAATCTCGGATTTATTTCCTGTAATGACAATGTAAGTTCCCTACTACAAGCTGACTTCAGCAAGTCATAACCAGTAGGGGTATAAATCACAATCGACACAATATTATATCGATTAAATGTGCAACGATTTGATTTCTGCCGATATAACAAAGTCTGATACGATTTGGATTTGTTTCGATTTAAGATTCAGCGATCGATATGATTGACAATATTCCGATTTTACACAATCACTTCCCTTCATATCAAATCACAAAACATAGCTAAAATATGTCAAATTTATTCCTCGATCACACATTTCAGTGAGACACAATCTTCTCTTTTAATAAAAGGGCTGGTTTCTTGCTCATGGATTAAGCCTAATCTTGGACTAAGTTGTAGTACCAATAGAGATTTACCAGTCAAATCTCAAAGCTAGTCTAAGCTTAATCTTCTACCAAAATTGGACCAAAGAGTCACATTTTTCATATTTTATAAAAGGAAACCAAAAGAACATGCAAATGTTTATGGAACTTCA
>JAVGVS010000836.1:0-49636 GCA_032718565.1 Distichodus sexfasciatus
AGACAGACAGAGAGAAAGAAAATGAGCGAGTGAGTTGACAGACCGAGAGAGAGACAGAGACAGAGAGAGAGAGAGAGAGAGAGAGAGAGAGAGAGAGAGACAGAGAGAGAGACAGACCAACAGAGAAAGACAACGACAAAGGCAGAGACAGAGATACAGGCAAAAAGACACAGCGAGAAAGTCAGGGAGATTGAAGATCAACAGTGAGAAAGTGAGAGAAAATGTCTTAGTCTTAGGGAGTCGCGGAGAGACAGAGAAGAGGTGAGAAAAGAGTGAGACAGAGTTGATTTGTTTAACTGGAGCAGCAGCTGAGCGTTGAACTTCCCACACAGTCCAAGCGTTTAGTCCACAATTTAGTCCCTAAAATCCTGACTCCAGCTCGCTGTGTCCTGCTGTTAAAACGTGTGTAAAGTGTGTGTGAACTGACCGCGCTCCGCCGTCACCGCCATCTCTCCCACTCGGCACCGCTCCGTCTGTTTACCGTGAGGCGGACTGAGCGCTGATCTCCACACCGCGCCGATCAACACGAGTATGACGAGCAGCGCTGTAACCCCCACTCCAGGTCACCAACAGATCTACAGGAACCAGGGGGCGGAGCTTCCGGTACACGCCACGGCCCTGCTGTCGTTCACAACAAACTCCCTACCCTAGATAGGGCACATGCCACTCGACGATGGAAACCTGCATGACAATCACAGCCACTGCCAAACACGTTGCCACGTACAAGGAAAGAGCTAGGGTTGCTGCATATAAAGCTGCTAATATAAAGAAATTGTAGGACCACCTCTGGACCAAGAGGGCATGGTGGGTTCGAGTCCTACCTCTCGCACTAATATGACTGGATCACTGAGTAAGACCCTTAACCCCCGAGTTGCTGCAGAGGAATTAAGTCTCTCTAGCCTCTGCTAAATGCCATGAATGAAAATCTAACCGTTAAGGATCTACCAGTGTACAGAATAACAACTAGACATATTTAAGAAAATGCAGGCCTTACAGTAATATCCAGAATTTTGCTTAATACTGTAGGTCACAAAAAAAAAAGTCATGACATGAATGTTCCAAAAAGAACAGAAACGGAAATAAACAAAAATGTGCAATGAGCACCAGGATGTGCAATAGTGTTACAATTTTTCATACATTTTCATAATTTGAATAATTTTCATTATTATTTTATATATTAAAAAGGTATTTAAATATATTTAACATTTTAAATGTATTTAACAAAGTAAAAGTTAGGGATTTAGCCCCATGAGTGGAAGATCACTGGTTTAAGGCCTGGATCGGTAAAGGTACCACTGAGGTATTCATGATCTTGGCTCCAAGCACTGCTGGTACTGCTCAGATCAGCTGTCCACTGCTCCTTCACATTTGGCTGGGATGCACTGTGTTGTGTTTACGATGCCAAAGAATCACTCACTTAATAAACACACACTGCATAATGCTGTCACTCTTTTTAAACTACATAGTGCTGTTTTGCTCTGTCATGTCTTACTGTACTACCTCATGGCAAAATTTAAGGATATGTACTTTGCACACAACAGCCGAATAAAATAATAACAATAAATGCTGAAATCCTGAATCATTTTGGACTTGTTTGTGATTGCATTGTTATATACTGTACTTATCACACACTGTGTGCAAGTTTTGTTCGATTCATTTCATTATTTATTCATTCCTTCATTATTTATTTTTTTGCTGTGCACTAGATAGGGTGTAAGGTTCCTAGTGGAACATACCCTTGGAGTCACATGACCGGCCTTCACGTGATTGTTGTTGTTAGCTGTGATGCAGGTGATTGTGCAATCTGCTCAGATTCATTCTGCTGAGCTACACAAGAGATTTTGGCCTGTGGACTTTGTCCTCCACAAAACTCCTCAGAATACAGAATATGCAGTCTGCTAAAAAGAAGTCCACATCAGATAAACAACAGAAAGGCCATCTTGTGACAGCCTAAAAAGAGGATGAGCGGTGTGTTAAAATGACCATCATTTCGAAGATTGTTAGTGAGAAACAGGAAAGTGTGTGAAAAGAGCTGAGGACTGCAAAACATAGACAGCTGTCTGAAGAGAAATCAGAAAGAACCTAAGAGATTAGCACTTCTTTATATATGAAATAAGACCCTTCATAGTTTTTCCCACATTATTTACCCATTTGAAGTGAAGTGTGTGTCATCATTTGTCATTGTGAACACAGCACACAGTGCACCACAACCAAATGTGAGCTCAGCATTTGACCCATCTGTGAAGGCTGCTTTTTGGAGAGCAGTACTTGGAGACAGTACTTTACTCATGAATACCTTAGTGTTACTTTTACTGGTCAGGGATTTGAACCAGTGACCTGCAGATCACGAGGCCAACTCCCTAACTGTTACACTGCATACTGCTCCTACCACTTTACCTTTTTACTTTTTACTGTTTTCGGGGGAAACAAACTTTTTAGCACACAAATCATCAAATCATAATTTCTCCATCCAGTGTTCAAAAGTTAATTTAAGCGAGTGATTATTTGTGTTTGTGAACACAGCACACATTGTGCCAGAGCCAAATGTCAAGGAGCAGTGGGCAGCTTTTTGGCACCACCCGGGGAGCAGTGATTGGGGACAGTACTTTGCCTATAGGTACCTCGGTGGTACCTATATCAGTCTGGGACCTGAACCGGTGACCTTCTGGTCGCAGGGCCGCCTCCCTAACTGTAAATTGCCTTTCTACTGATATTTTTAAATAAAAAATATGTTGGTAAGTTTTATGTATACAATATTATAAGACATGACATAATGTCTGTAAAACAGCTTACATATTATGCATAGTATAACGCCCCTTTCCTAATTAACCTGTTTCAGCTTCTCTGGGTAATTATCAATCTTGTAATGACACAAAAATGCAAAGTTAGTAAAAGAGCACCAAATAAAATGTTTCATAATTGCGCACAGAAAAAATTCAGAGCTCTGACTCAATATAATTTTTTAAAAAGTTTAATTAAATATAATCTTAGATAATATTTTATGCTGCAACAATCTGAAAAAAGGCTGGCAAAATCCTAGACGGACTGGCCTCTTCATTATATCATTCTAAATAAAGCTTTGCTATAATGGGTCCGTGAGAGGAGCCGTAATTAGATCAGGTAGTTAATGAGGCCAGTGGGACTCCACATGACTGTGTGTCTCATTGCTGCTCCGTCTCATTGTCTCAGCGCCGTCTTAATGTCCCAGCTACATCTGGCGCTCTGTCCTGCAGCCACGCTGCCCCACTTCACCTGCACACACAGCCAATAAAAAAAGGTTTCATCTTTTTTTCTTCTTCTTCTATGTTGTGTAACGGCGGTTGTGCCACCTTCTGGACTAGAGTTTATCAAAGAAAATAAAATATTACATATGAAAATAAAGAAACAAAAATCTGTGGATGAAAACAAGAATTTGCTCATTTAAAAAGATACCAGGTTTGTCTTGGCACTTTCACGTCAAATACATACAT
Source organism: Distichodus sexfasciatus (assembly GCA_032718565.1). NCBI lineage: Eukaryota > Metazoa > Chordata > Actinopteri > Characiformes > Distichodontidae > Distichodus > Distichodus sexfasciatus. The sequence continues at coordinate 3,471 of JAVGVS010000836.1, forward strand.
AAATAAGTGGCTATGGGACTTTAAAAAGTCAATAAATAAAGGGATAGATGAATGCTCAAAAATATCCAAGATCTCATAAAGTTCATTTACAACACAATCCTACAGTAGGAGCTAAGCTAATGTAATTTTCTATTGGTCAGGCTTGACATTTAACCTGGGTTTTTCCGGCTAATTGAGAAACCCCGCTTTCTGGCATGTTACCATCACACACCAGCAGTCAAGAAGTGGGTAAGACACAAACAAATAAATACAGACCTGCCAAAGAGCTGGATTTGGCCAGAGATCCTCTCTGGCCAAATCCAGCTCTTTGGCAGGTCTTTATTTATTTGTTTGTATGTCTAGAGTCTAGACACACAGTCAACACTCCCTGGATGTAATTTGCACCCAATTTTTCATCGTTTCATTTTCTAAAGCACTCACTTTAAATACAGTATACGCAAATTCCAGGTTACAACCAGACACTCACCTTAATCTATTCATTCATTCATTCCTCCATTCATTCATTAATTCATTCATCCCGCTTAATCCCAACCGGGGTCGCAGTGGGGACCAGATCCTATCCCAGGAACTATGGGAGCAAGGCGGGGACCAACTCTGGGCAGGTGCCAACACACCGCAGGGCACACACACTCATACAATCACACTCTCATTCACACCTTACGGGGCCAATTTACAGTCGCCACTTATTCTATATTGCATGCTATTGGACTGTGGGAGGAAGCTGGAGCCCCCAGCGAAAACCCACGCAAACACGGGATAGCATGCAAACTCCATACAGACTTTCTAGCTCAAAGTTTACCTGTAAAAGAAATGCTTGTGTAAAGAGCATGTTGACCTATTTGGTTTTTCTAAGAGTGCTCTTCACCGTTTATAGTAACAGATCTCAAAAAAGAAGAAATCGTTTGAGTTTTTGTAAGTCTAGTGATCGATTTAGTTTCTTGTAACTTTAAACCAAAAAAAAAAAAACCCAAACACTTAAATCTGTTAATATCAATTTTATTTTTCACAGTGTTCCCATAATATCCATAGTTATCACATAATATGCACATGTACATTTTGTTTGTAGTATAAAGATATATATATATGTATGTATATATGTATATATGGCTGTAACGTTTTAGTCGTTTGTAACGTTATCTGTTCATTTCTGTTTTAGTATTACTCAGTCTCAGTAACGTTTAACTGTGTGTAATACTGTAAAATTGTGTATGTGACAAATAAATAATGTTTTCTCGTAAATCCCGTTGTTTACTGTATAATTAAGTCAGGCAGGCTGTGTTTCGTGCCGATCTGAAGTAGTTGGTGTTTCTCGTGTTATGTCCCTAGCAGCGACCCGTACTCAGTAGTGATGGGAAGTTCGGATCATTTTACCGACTCGGACCTTTGAGTCTCGTTCAGCAAAATGAACGAATCTTTTTTCGAGTCATTTCGTTCATTTTAGCAAAATATAATTAAAATGTTACACAAACGTTGATCACACTACAAACAAGACAAAACTATAATTCTATAAGAAACAGAAAATATTAATTCATTGTTTACCTGGGTCTTTAGTCTATGATTCGCTCACCTCGCCTCTTATCTGACAAGTCTTCGGGTTTGAGTCGTTCGTTCATCACGTGACAGCCCAATTAGCTAACCAACGCAGTCTGAGCCGGAAACAGAATTGATTAGTTCATCTCTCGAGTCGAGTCGAGAGATGAACGAATCACTCCCGCGAGACGACTCGTTCTTCCCGAGTCACATTAAAGATTCGTTCAAAATGAACGAATCGTTCAAGAACGAGCCATCACTAGTACTCAGTGTAAACAGTGGCACAAAAGTCTTCGAGCTCGTTATTTCTGCGGTTTTCTGTGACGTTTACCGGACGTGTGTGTGTGTGTTTGTGTACGTTAGTGTGATAACATGCAGCAAGTTTATATTTCAGCTAAATCAGAGCCGTGTTAACGAGCCTGTGTTCGGTGATGTCTAGTTTAAAGCGAGCGAAGACGTGGGAAGTGTCGGAGTCTGAGGGGGAAGATGGAGCTGCGCACGGAGGTACCGATAGTCACACGCACCACGACATCATACCATACCCAGGGGCGTCAGAGGCAGTCAGAATGTGGGGGAGACACACATTCCCCCCCGAAAAATTTTAATAAATTCGATGCCATTTCCTGCATTCTGGTGTATTTTTTAACAGGTTGTTAAACACCTAATTTTACCTACAAAAGTGACTTAATTCAATGACTATTTTAGAGACAGATTCAACAAGTACTAATTCAACTAGTACCATATATTCATCAGCCTGTTTTTAAACCCACTGCTATGCCTAAGATCATGAAATTAATGTGACAATTTATCACCAACATTGACTTCATGGGTGCATTTTACTTTTTATTTTGTGTAAACTGTCTTGTGGGGAAATTTGGACTTACCTTGCGCTTCTTTGTAAAGAATTTTCTTATGTCCATTGTGTCTGGGGAGGGAGCAAATATTGCAAACAATTGTTCATCAACCAAGAATACAACTAGGTTTACTGTTTAAGTAGCCTAAATAAGGCAAAGCTTACTCCTAATATTTCATTGTTTAGTTCTTCTTCTTCTTCCTCTTTCGGCTTTTCCCTTCAGGGGTCGCCACAGCGCATCATCTGTCTCCATTTAGTCCTATCTTCTGCATCCTCTACCCTCACGTCAACTAACTTGATGTCCTCTTTCACTACATCCATAAATCTCCTTTTTGGTCTTCTTCTCAGCCTCCTGCCTGGTGGCTCCAACCTCTGCATCACTCTACCTATGTACTCATTGTCTCTCCTCTGGACATGTCCAAACCATCTCAGTCTGGCCTCTCTGACTTTATCTCCAAAACATCTAGCATGAGCTGTCCCTCTGATGAACTCATTCCTGATCCTATCCATCCTCGTCACTCCCAAAGAGAACCTCAACATCTTGAGCTCTGCAACCTCCAGTTCTGCCTCCTGTCTTTTCCTCATTGGCACTGTCTCCAAACCATACAACATGGCTGGTCTCACTACTGTCTTGTACACCTTTCCTTTCATTCTTGCTGAAACCCTTTTATCACACATCACAACCTGACACTTTTCTCCACCCATTCCAACCTGCTTGCACACGCTTCTTCACCTCTTTTCCCCTCTCTCCGTTGCTTTGGACCGTTGAACATTCATTTAACGTGGCCTAGGGCAGCGGTTTCCAAACTTTTTTTTCTGTGCACAATGGGGCTTACGTTACCTGCTCCAGTTTCGAGCAGCCTGTCTATGCAGTGACAATTCATTTCACTTGCATGCGGTGAGTTGGAGGCAAACCCGGAGCGGATTTCCAGTGGTATGTGTATTCTCCTATCGATTAAGTGGAAACAGCGCTGGGTACACTACTATTTTATGTTAAATTTGGGGGGATCCAATCAAATAATTATGAAATGTGAAGGGGACACGTCCCCTTCAGATTGAATGGCGGCGACGCCCATGACCATACCATACTACATGGGAAATCAAAGTTGAACCTAAAACAAAGCCACTGTCTGGCAGAGGTATTTATGCCCTCATCATCAGAGTAATGAATTGCACCTCCTTAATCAGGGGTCTGACTTTCCAAGGTCATATCTTTGGAAGTGATGAACAGCTACTGCACTTATGCATATGGCTCCCACATCACATAACAGCTTTACACTTAACATGTTAGGGTTCAATTTATTTATGAAAAATATAGAATAAAAACAGCGAGTTGATCTGCTTGTAAAACGAGCATGATGGATTTTACCTCAGCAAAATCAGCACCTGATTTAAGTAGAGAATTACCTGTCTATCTCTAGGGGCAGTTGGTAGCAAAACAATTAGGGCAATTGCCTTGTGATTGGAAAGGTCCCAGTTCCAAGTCCTGGACTGGTCAATGTACCACTGAGGTACCACTGTGCAAGGTGCCATCCTCAAGCACTGCTCCCTGTGTGCTTTTCTGATCAGCTGCCCGCTGCTCCTTCACGGATGGGTCAAATGCAGAGATCACATTTGGTCGTGGTGCATTGTGTGCTGTGCTGTGTTCACAATGACAAATAATAACTCCCATAAATTCACTTAAATCTATTTTAGCTGACTAACTTATGTTGAGCGAAGCAGCGTGACGATGGTGAATAATTGGTGAATTAAAACAAGAAAATTAGGGTTGTAAAATAAGACACTTCTGCTGCTACTTACCTTTACCAACGCCCATCAGACGGCACCATGACAGACAATACCAACCAACCAGTCGCTGGTGTAGTGGTGGAAAGAATACTGAATAATTGCACTACTGTTAAAAAGCAAAAGTACAAAGGACAATTTTCATAAACTCATCTACTAAAACTACTAGCCAATGATATTTTTAAATAAATGTTTCTGCATCATTTTTCAAGTCCAATATTTTGTTTGTTTGTTACCTGCAGCAATCAGTGGCCCGTCTGCTCCTGATGTAGATGAGCTTCATGCTGAGGAGGAGTTGGAGTGTCTTCAGCCCGATCAGGAGACTCCAGCAAGCCCGACCCAACCTAACTCGGACCTAAACCCAAACCCGAGCCTGAGCCCAACCCCAAGCTCTGCCCCAAATCCCACCCAGACCCTGGGCCCTGCCCCAAGCCCTGCCCCTATCAGGAGAAGGAGAAAGAAGCAGGGTCAGAGCGAGGCAGAACGTCTACAGAAAGAGCAGAAGCGAGCCGAGAGAGAAAGACGGAGACAGGAGAAGGAGAGGGAGAAAGAGGAGAAACGTCAAGAGCAACGGAGGAGGAAGGAGATGGTGGAGAAGATGAAGAGTTTAAAACCCGAAAACTGCTTAAAGTGTCTGACGGTGAACATTCACCCAGGTAGAGCCAGAACGAGGCAGACAAATGAAGTTATACACTGGGGTAAAGTCCACATCAGTAAGCGTGTGTGTGTGTGTGTGTAGTGTTGCTGCAGGAGTCGGGGTGTGACGTGTTGTTGGAGGTCTTGGCGTGTTTGGAGTGGCGAAGTTGCATCAAGGAGCACAATCTGACACACAGCATCAGCTGGACAAGACAAATACCTCATGTACTCAACACAACACACACTCAACACCAGTGTTGGGGAAGAAACGACAGCTTAGACAAGCTACTTGTGATCAAAAGTATCTAAGTTACATTACAAGCTCATGATTTAATATAATATTAAGCGACACTACAAGCTACAGAGAAAAAGTAATCTAAAAATCGACATTTTTAACAATGTTTTCTCAAATCACAATCAGGTTTCCATGGTGTTTTGGAAGAGCGTGTTGTGATTTTCAGCTTGTGTAAGTTACGTTGAAATGTCTTCTGCCAGGATTCTTGCTTCCATCTTGATCACGGCGGACTCCATCCTCTGACGTCATCTGGCAGCTGCCAAGAGAGCAAGAGGCGTGATAGCCAATCAGAACCCTGCTAGTTGATACATTGTTATATTGCTATTTCAAAACAAGTAGCTAGTTTTTAAAGTTCCAGTGATTTAAAAGTAGCTACGCTACTGAAAAAAAGTAGTTTGGTTAGTAACTTTGCTACTTATAGTTCCTCCCCAACATTGCTTAACACCAACACACACTGTTTCCCCTGCTTTCATCAGCCGATTAAGTGTGTGTGTTTAACACAGGCTGACGAAGAGGAAGGAGATACGGTGGAGGAAGATCAGGTAGTGATGGTGGTGAGTCTGACTGAGTTCATGGACATGGTGACGTCCGTAAAGCAGGTAAGAGCCGAGATTTGAAAAAGGATTCCTGTGAGTTTTGAACTCATTATGCAAATTTATGATCCATCTTCTGCCGAGATCCTAGGCTCTGTTTGGTGATTGTGAGGGGGCGGAGTCCCTGTTTCAGCCTCTCTCTGAGTATCTGAACAGAAACACACACACAGTCGCCTCACTGCTGGTGGTGGGAGTCCAGCACACTCACCGGTACACACGCACATTCACACACACACACACACACTTGACACTTCATGGTTGCTGTTGAATACAATGTATTGTAATGGAATACAGTAATCCTTCATTATTCGCGGGGGTTACGTTCCAAGAACACCCGCGTATAATGAAAAAACGCGTTATTGTGTTTTGGTTTAAAAAAAAGCCTATTTTTAGCGAAAATATTAGGTATGCCCATACAGGTGTGTACTGTAATTCATGCAAGGGCACTTTCTTTGGTATAAACAGGTAAATACAGTAATAAATTAGTGTAGTTTTTAGTAAAAAAAAAATAAATACAGTAAAATGTAGGTGTAATGACCAATATTTTTTACAGTTCAATAATTTACTGTTCATCAGCGGCGCGTCTTATTGTAGAGACACAGACATTGGGCGGCGACTGAGCTTAACCACCTCTTTTAATTTAATTTACAGTACAGTAATAAAACTATTGGGGTTTAAAAAACACTCAAGATGAGTCAGGGACGGACTGGCAATCTGTATCTCTGGGAAAAAAAACGGCTGTCCGATGCACGGCGGCCGTCGGCCTGTCTTTCTCGGCCGAGACGCAAACATTATAAACAATAATTAGGTTTAAATTAAAAATATGGAATTCTCTGAAACATATTAAAGTAGAAATGCAAAAAAATGTTAACGAAACGACAAACAAGAGAATCTCTCAAGATGAGTCAGGGGAGGCGGACAGGTAATCAGTGCTTTAAAAAAAACCGGCTGTCCGATGCAAGTCCCAGTACAGCATATTTAACTATCCCATAAGAGTTTTCTTTGTGTTCTCTCGACAGTACAAAAACATTTATACAGAATTTACGTTCATATTTATGTTACAAAATTAGTACATGATATTTTTCTTAATAAGTTAGCACTAAAATGCATGAAGAATTAATTAAAATATGGAATTAAAAATATGGAATTCTCTGAAACACACTAAATTAGAAAATTAGGGGAAAAAAAAAACACAGTCTGAACGAATTGGTCCAGAAGGCGTCTGGATGTGGCCGTGCAATCCCCTACACTGATTTATATTGTATTTAGCTGAATTAATATTTGGATTAGTATTTATGTTACAAAATGAGTACATTTTTCTTAATAATTTAGAAATAAAATGCGTAAAAAAATATATTGTCACGAAAAAAGCAAAAAAAAAAAAAGAATATTTGCAGGTTCTGCGCTGTTGTGGATATTTCCGCGTAAAACGAGGAGTTCGGTTCTCGTGAAAAATCTGCGTATGACTGGATCCGCGAGTCCTGATCCGCGTATAACTGGGGGATTACTGTACATACGAGAACGTATGGCTCTAAATTGAAAATAACACGAACATACCCCAGAACTGTCTAAAAATAGTTATTAATAACAAGCTTATGAGACTGTGTGACATCAGTCCTCATATGAACTTGTTTTTTGTGTGTGTAGTGGAGACACCTGGGATGCTGCTGATGATGATGATGATGATGGTGAATATCCACGCTCCCAGCTTGGTGTTCAAGATCTTGATATAGAGGAGGTGATTTAGGAAATGTCGAATTTTTCGTTCAACTTTTTGTTAATGAGTTTAACACTGCGTGTGTGTGTGATGAACAGGTGTTGGTGTACCTGCAGCTGTGTAAGAACGTGTCGGTGCACTTTGTGCACGGGTGGAAACAAGCTGCAGATCATGTGTGTGCTCTTACAAAGGCCTTATCCAAAAGACCATTTAAGTGAGTTTTATACACACACACACACACACACAGTTTTGATGTTAGAGATATGTTTGTGTGACTTTGTGTGAGCTGTGGGAACGTTCCGATCGATTTTGTGTGTGTGAACACATCTGTGTTGCAAGTAGAAAAGTCAGAAGAAATAAAATTCTTGCCAGGTTTTCCTCCTAACACCCTCAGTTAAAGTCGTGTATAATATCTGTGTGTGTGTTGCAGGTTGCTGTGTGAGGTTTCTCAGCTCGGTTTCTGTGTGGACGGCTCATGGGCAGGAGGTGTTCGGGTGGATTCGGGTGGCCGGGGCTTGGCTCAGGTGTGGACGAGGCAGGTGCAGCAGCTCAACAGGGTCAGTGTTGCCATGGCTACGGCACTGACCGCTGCATACCCCTCCCCCCAGAGCCTGCTGCAGGTACACACACACACACACACACACTTTTTATTCACTCCATACATCATTATCATGATTTATCCCTGAAACACCCCCACCCCACCCCACCCCACAGGCCTACCAGAAGGCGGAGTCAGAAGAACAGCGACGCGGTTTATTGGCTGATCTCACCGTCGGGGGCGGATCCGGAGAGAGGCGCATCGGACCTGAACTGTCGAGTCGCGTGTATCGGCTCATGACTTCCCAGAATCCTCAGCTAGTGCTGGACTAAAGGGAAATGGACATCACACTCACTCACTCACTCACACACACACCTGCTTGTTTAAAGGTTCGGTCGTCAAAGTATTAATGTAAATATATGAAATCAGGTGGAGGAATACTCGTCTTGCGGTTTTTGCACAAGCGTAATCGTGTTTCGTACAATATTCCAAAATAAATATTTAAAAAGTCGAGAGAAATGTTCATGTTTTGTGCTGTTCATCAGTCATCGCGTTCCGGATTTATGAAACAAAACAGTCCGACTTTGTCATTCATTCCTCTCATTTATTAGTCGTTTTTTCCTGCATACATTTAATATCAGTAACAAAATGTGCAAAGATGTACAATCAACGCATGTTTCTACACTGCAGTTATCATTATACAAACTGTGTACAAACGATAATAACGTGCTCAGTTCTGCAGAAGAGCATAAATATCAATAGCAAAAATTATTCTTTGGCCTCAGGAAATATAAAACAGAAACTAGATCATAAGCTTAATGAGTAAAGTTGATGTAACTGTGTGGAAACTGATCTCAGTCAACCATATTCCATCAGCTGAGACACGAGTCGTTTTAAGTGCTATTATGACATAAACTCTCATAATCTCCATCAGATATTTAAGCTTAAACTTGAGAACAAATAGAATGTAAACTCAGTAACTCATGTGACACTTAGATAATATAACAAGTCTATAAAAGAAAAATATTTAAGTTATTAAATATACCTCATTCTGATCAGCTGGAGTCCGAAATAAAAGAAAAATGTGAATACAGTCCTTCATATGGCAACTAATACACTTCAAGCCATGCATCTCTTCGGAGGTAAGACAAGAGGACGTGTGTGTGTGTGTGTGTTGAAAATGAAATGTATGAGAATGTGTGTAGGCGTTTCTCTGCGTGAAGTTTTCCCATGTTATACCTTCGAGTTGTGCAGAAACGAAAATCTCACCTTTAACAGCACTTCATTTGTGTGTGTCTCTGTGTGTTTTATCTCATGCAGCAGTGTGCGTCTGCGTGTGTCTTAAGTCACGTCCAGCAACATCGTTTCCTCTGGTATATCCCAGACGGAGTCGCTCCCAGAGGCGGAGCTCCAGTTGAGGGTGGGCGGAGTCAGGTGACGCTGTGGCAGGACCATGGGATTAATCAGGAAGAGGGGAGAAGGACCCAAGCAGGCATCATCATCATCATCATCATTATCATCCTCAGAGTTGCTGCAAGGGCAGAGGGCGGGGTCAGTGTCGCTGTCGGGACTGGCGTAGGAGGCGGAGTCAAAAAGAGAAAGGAGTCCCAGGTAGGGGGCGGGGCCCTGATAGGTAGCACTTTCCAGGATGCGGGCGGAGTCAAAGTAGATGTTGTAATCTGGGCTTGGATAAGGGGCGGAGTTGCCCACCCTCCTTGTCGTCGTGGTGGTGTGTGTTGGCAGTGGTGATGGTTGTGTGTGCGCGTCCATCACGTCCAGCGACACCGTTTCCTCTGGCAGCTTCCTGATGAGCAGCTGTCTGAGTCACTCCCAGAGGCGGAGCCTGGTCGACAGTGGGCGGAGTCAGGTGGGGGTGTGGCAGGGCCATGGGTATAATCGGGCAGAGGGGAGGCAGGACGAGAGGCAGGGCACGAGCAGTAGGAGAAGCTAGAACGGCAGGCGTCATCGTCGTCGCGCTCACACGCGGTAAAAGAAAGAGGGGCATCGCAGCACGGGCAGAGGGCGGAGTCGGGGCAGAGGGTGGGGTCAGAGTCACTGTCTGCTTCGGAGTAAAAATCAGGAGCAAGGTAGGTGGCGGATGCAAGGTCAGAGTAAGGAACAAGGTCTGGGTAGGGGGCGGGGCTCTGGTCGGCAGCACCTTCCAGGATGAAAGTGGACTCGAGGTAGGGTTGGGAATCTCTGTTCGATAAAGGAGGGGGGTTTTGCAGTGGGGCACGGTCCGGGAGGGAGGTGGGGTCGAGGTGGGGGTGATAATCTGGGCCTGAACAAGGGACCGAGTCTGGGAGTGGGGCAGGGGAGGCGTAGTCAGAGTTAGAAAGGAGGTCTGAGCAGGGAGCAGCGCCCTCACAGGCAGCATCTTCCAAAATGTGGGTGGAGTCGAGGTAAGGGTCGTAATTTGGGATTGGATAAGGGGTGGGGTCGGCGGGCTTGTTGTTGTCATCGTTGTTGTGAAGGTTTGTGTTGGTGGTGGGTTTTCTGGGTCTCCCGAGTTGCAGTACCCAGCCCAGCTGCTGTATGAGCTGCAGGCGCAGGCCGGGGGGCAGGGGAAGCGCGGTCAGGGCGTCTGCGGAGTCAGGGAGGAGCTCATGCAGTCGCCAGCAGCACAGGTACTGCAGGGAGGTGGGGGCAGAGCAGGAGCGGATCAACTTCATGCTGCTCTTTGCTGCAGTGGAGGAAACCATCGGGTAGAAGGACTTGTTCTGCAGACCGCTGGCAGCTACACCTGCGCGAGGAGAGAGATATCTTCGCTAGCACTTCATCAATTGTGCGTATTTTACTAATAAAAGTAATGTAAGGAAGCCTAAAAGAACAGAAAATCATTATCTATGTGGAATATAACCCCAAACTAGAGTGAAGTAAATGCGTGTGCGTACCAATGCAGCGGTGGTTCTTGTAGAATGTGAGAGTTCCGTGCCAGGTGTCCAGGTGAAGCCCAATGATGGATCCCTGACCAAACCGTGGAGAAAAATTCACCTTCGACCCCTTATGGTGCAGAAGGCCTAAACAAGTACACACACAAAAGGTATCAGAAATAATATTGATTATTTAAAAAGTGAGTTTGCCCACTGGGTTTCAATTCATGTCTGTTGCATTTCAAAATCTTCTTGATTTGTGTATGTGACAAAATGAACTTTAAATCGTGGATCGAGAGCAATGGAGAGAATTAGAGGTAAAGAGAGAGGTTTGTGATCAGGTGAGTTGTGGTCTTCACCTGTGTAAGACAGACCCCAGCTGTGAGCATCAGAACCCAGCAGACTGCAGAAGCTGTGTCTACACTGATCCAGGTTCACTTCCGCTGTGCCAATTCCCACCATCTTCACACACACATACGCATACACAACATTCAATCAGCCACGCTCAAAAGCAACAGAAAATTTTTAAACCAGATTTAAATTGTTGAGTGATGGAGAGGAGCTGATGTGCAAAGGAAAAATCATTCCTTGAAGCAGCAACAAGAAAACCCTTGCTGAGATGCTGAGATGGCGTAAAGATTGTGAATATATTGCGGCCCGAGGTTGTGCCAAGTTTGACAAACAAACAGTGATGGCGGTGTTGTGGCAGGACACTCGCCTCTGGACCAAGAGGTTGAGCGTTCAAATCCTACGTCCAGCACTATCACCACTGGGCCCGTGAGAAAGACCCTTAACCCTAAGTTGCTGCAGGAAGACTGTCTCTGTAACCTGTGTGTGTAGTGTTCGTACCATATCGGTTCCGTAGACAGGTGAGGTCATTTTGATCTCCCAGTAGTGCTGACCGTGTCGGAGCTCGGTGCTGCCCCGCATCGCCGCCGTGCCGCAGCTGTAGTCGGGATGGAAACTCACCTTCCTGTTGGAGCAGTTGAGCAGGGCCGAGGACGATTTAAAGCCTTCATCCCAAACCCACTCACAACCTGCACAACGACAACAACAACCAGCTCACAACCAGCACAGCAACAACACCAGGGAGCAGTGCTTGGGGACGATACCTTGCTCATGAGTACCTCAGTGGTACTTTTACCAGTCCGGAACTCGAATCGCCGACCCTCCGACCACGGGGTGAACGGCCCCAATTGTTATATGTATTACATACCCCAAGTGTGCATATATATACTGTATAATCACATACACACACACACACAGACGCTGTACCTGGATCTTCCTCTCCGCAGGTGCACTCATGTATGTGTGTGTCTCCCTCGCTGAGGTCGCTCTGAGTGGGACACTGACAAAACGACTCTCCTGTTACAGGAACCACCAGCGGCATTTCAGCTGGAACACACTCCACCACCGGCTGGTACTCTTCTGACTGCGCGCACACACACACACTTTACCATTGGTAACTTTATAATCAACTATACCACACCAAAAAGACATTCTTCACACACCTACACACATCCTGCTTTCACCTGCACACTCCACAGCTTCAGTAGTTTTATACTATGATACTTTACTGTACTAGACTTTACTGTAATATACTATAGTATAGTACAGTATAGTATAGTATGTAACACCTGCTATACCAGGGACACTCATACACTCCTCAGCCTTATTTACTATAGTATACAACACCTGCTATACCAGAGACATTATTCACACGTGCTACTTTCAGTTGCACAATCCTCAGCTTCATTAACATTACACAACTATACTGCCTAGTATAGTATAGTGTATAGTATAGTATGTAGTATAGTATATAACATTGTTATACCAGAGACACACACACCTTTCACACTCCTCAGCTTGGTAACTTTATCCTCAACTGTATAGTATAGTATAGTATAGTATAGTATGGTATGGTATGGTATGGTATGGTATGGTATGGTATGGTATGGTATAGTATGTAGTATAGTATATAACATTGTTATACCAGAGACACACACACCTTTCACACTCCTCAGCTTGGTAACTTTATCTCAACTGTATAGTATAGCATAGTATAGTATAGTATAAGATGGTATAGTATAGTATAGTATAGTATGTAGTATAGTGTAGTATAGTATAACATTGTTATACCTAGTATATCACACAACAATTTTCATTAATTCTCAGCTTGGTAACTTTATCCCTCAACTGTATAGTATAGTATAGTATAGTATATATAGTATAGTATAGTATAGTATAGCATAGTATATGAAACTTTGTCACACACACACACAACACACCTTCACACCTCAGCTTGGTAATCCTTTATCCTCAACCATACAGTAATATATATATAGTATAAAGTATAGTATATATAGTATAGTATAGTATAAAGTATAGTATGTAAAAACCTGCTTACACACACACACACACACACACACACACAAGCCTTTCTGTACACTCCTCAGCTTGGTAATCTCATATCTCAACTATACAGTATAGTATAGTATAGTATAGTATAGTATAGTATAGTATAGTATAGTATAGTATAGTATAGTATGTAAAACCTGCTTTACACACACACACACACACACACACGTCTTTCACACTCCTCAGCTTGCTAACTTTATCCGCAACTATACAGTACGGTATGGTACGGTACGGTACAGTACAGTATAGTATAGTATAGTATATAACATTGTTATACCAGAGACACACACACACGTCTTTCACACTCCTCAGCTGGTAACTTATCCCGCAACTATGTACAGTACATGTAGTATAGTATGGTATAGTATAGTATAGTATATAACATTGTTACACCAGAGACACACACACACGCTCTTCTACACCCTCAGCTTAACGTTATCCTCAACTATACGTGTTACAGTGTAGTATATAACAGAGACACACACACACACACACACACACACTTCTTTCACACTCCTCAGTTTGGTAACTTTATCCTCAACTATACAGTATAGTACAGTATGGTATGGTTGGTACGGTACGGTATGGTATAGTATGTAAAACCTGCTTCACACACACACACACACACACACACGTGTGTTACCTTCATTGTCCACTCCTCGAGGATAAGTGTGTTCAGACTGTCATTCCCATCAACAATATCACTGAAACACACACAAACCCCATATTTTACTCAGATCAGATATTCATTCATTTATTCATTCTCCAAACTGCTTTATTCTAATCAGGTTCACAGGTGTGAATGGCCCGTGGAAGATCATTTACAGTCTGATCCTTTCATTCAGTTGAACTAGATTTAACTTAGTTTCATGTTTTACTGTCAGTTCTCTCACTACTTGTTATTAAAGGATAAATTCCTTCATTAATTTACAAGTATGTTTTACGTGTGTAAATGCATTACCTTCACTCGTAAATTAAAAACGAATAAATGGTGCAAATGCAAAGTTAAAATGTAAAAAATGCCTGTAGTAAATGACAGATTATAAAGAAATCTCTGAACATGAGCTCTTTTGACTGTGCTAATTAGCTGACGGTCATTTAGCACATTTTTATATCCTGGTTAAAGGCTAGCATGTGCAAACATGTGATGTTATGTGCATCAGGTATGACAACTTGAATGAAAACAGGCTCTCAGGTTACAGTAATGCTGATCTCACAGCCTCATTCCAGATAAAATGACATTTCGCTCAGCGGTAAACACAACCGAACGATCCAGAGAAGCTGAAGCGGCCTGCCTTCTGAATAGCTGCTGCTCACCTTCCACCTGTAAACCCGCCGTAGCACTGGGCGGCCCAGTTTAAACCTGCATTACATCAATCCTTTGAGCGGCACAAGACATGCATATTTTTATCAGGCATTGCGACCAGGTAAAATGTACATTTAAAGAAAGAAACAGTAGTTTATAGTGAACAAATGGTCGGTACCTACGATGCTGCCGTACTAAATGCATTCATTCGTATTTTTAATTATTATTTTCTCTGCCTTTAATGTAAAATTGGGTAAGTAAAACTAAATATCTAATACAAGAATAAAATATAATCTGGTAATAATAATATAATAATTATTGATAAAACAATAACCATAAAATAAAATTCACAAAAAAATTCCTAACAAAGTGAGAATATAATATAATATAATATAAATATAATATAATATAATATAATATAATATAATATAACAGTAATATAATATATATAATATAATATAATATAATATAATATAATATAATATAATATATAAATTAAATAATACTATAAGTTAAAAATGCAGTCAAAATGAATTCTAAACACTTTCACTAATAAGACTTGTTTAAACGAAGACATCTATTAAATCTTTTTTATTTATTTTAACATTAAAGTAGCAAACAATTAAAACCTTATCATTGACCCATTCAGTTGTAATGTGTGTCAGCAACACACACAGGAGACAGAGTAATATTGACAGAACACAAAACAGACCTACAACATCGTCAACACATATAGAACAACACATGCAACGTAACACGTAACGTAACACAGCACACAAACACACAGTCAGGAGATGGCAAGGGACATATTTGGAGCCTTACTTAATACACCATATATACACACACACACACACACACACACACACATACACAATAATAATAATAAATTGTCAAACTGTCAGCATGACAGGAAGCTCCAAATGCTTGCCCAAACTGAGCACACACAAAACACAATATATCAATGCCTTGAGATACACATACACACACAACCTCCAGAAGGCACAAAACACGACTCATCAATGCTTAGAGAGCACACACGACATTCAGCATCCAGCACACACTCAGCAGCAGTACCGTAACACAGTAACACACTCCCCAGCTCTGCCTGGCCCTCGGTCCTGTAACTGCCTCATTAGCTGCCCCTCTCCCTCTCTCAGCGTCTCTCCCTGCTTCCTCGTGCTGTTCACACGACAGGTGTGACCCGCAGACACGCTGACCTACATCTACACACACACACACACATCGGCACTGCTACAAGTCCCACCCACTAACCCAAAACACACACCCCAACTGCACAAGCCCCACCCCGTAGCCCCAAACACACACACATACACAAGTACAGCGAGAAAGAGAACACACTCATATTGCTATCATTGTGATCTCTTAACCTCAGTAACGAATCTTTTAGTTTTTCACATTGATAATGCACATTAACTGTAAATCTATGTTTCTCATGAGGACTGGTCTCACAAACCACCATGTCCCTACAAACCACATTAACCACGGATCATAGCTTTTCCTTATATTTTAGGGACCGCATACATTCTCTTATCCAGAGTGGTTTCAATTTCCTAATTTCAGGGACAGTCTCCTGCAGCAACTTGGGGTTAAGGGACTTGCTCGGGGCCCCAGTGGTGGTAGAGCAGGAGGTAGGATTCAAACCTGTGAAGAACGCCTCGGTCCAAAGGTGAAGTATTTTAACCACTAGACCGCCGCGACACCAGGCCCTCGTGTATCGGATGGCACGGCGCGGTTCGTGACGCCATTATCACGATCAGGTGGATTACGTGACGCCAGAAGGCCGCGCAAGCGGGTGATGCGGCACCAGACGCACCTGAAACCGCTGAGACTCACGCCAGAACCGAGCAACCTGTCCCGAGCCAGCTGATTAATGCAGGCACTAATTAATGTAATTAAACCACCAGTCCGCAGTCAAGCGAAACTTAGGCAGGCTGAACACTGCAGCACACCCAGATCCTGAATTTAGTCCAGAGAACCACAAACACTTCTGTTCAGGGTCCAACCACACTAAGGCCAGTAAATTACAGGGTTATATACACAGAGGAGGAGGTATATTATTATTATTATTATTATTATTATATATATTATTATTATTATTATTATTATTGTTATTATTATTATTATTATTATGTACTGAATTGTATTAAAAACATCCATGCTTGTATTTCAGTGCCATGTTTGCAACAATTTTAAAATTACTGTTACTTATTTTAATAACTATTGGACATTGAATGTACAATATCACTGGTTACCTTCTAACTAACTGTATCTGCACAAATTATTGAAAGTATTGCACAGATTCTAGTTCCCCATTGATGTATGTTACAATATCTGCACATACTTTATTCAACTTGAATGTTAGTCAGACTTATTAAGAGATACTGTTTTATTAATAGACTGGATATAGAATTTTTCATATTGAAACTGTTAACGACCTCATGCACATTCAGTGCAAAAGTCAATTCCAAGACCACAGTTGTAGGTTGAATACTGCATCCTAATTGTCTCTCTTTCTATTTCTAGTTTAAAGTGTATATTTTATATTCTATTTATATATTGTTTATATCATGTGCCCTATTTGAGAACAAGATGATCAAGAAGGCAGGCTCTGTGGTGGGTGGGGAACTCAACACTCTAGCAACTGTGGCTGAAAGAAGAACACTGTTCAGACTTCAGGCCATCATGGACAACACCAATCACCCACTCCACAGTGTGGTGACTGAGCTGGAAAGCACTTTCAGTCACAGATTCATCAGCGTAAAGTGCTCCATTTCAGGTGACTACCTCATGAAGCTCATCGAGAGAATGCCAAGAGTGTGCAAAGCAGTGATCAAAGCAAAGGGTGGTTATTTGCAAGAATCTAAGATATAAAACATGTTCTGGGTTATTTCACACTTTTTGTTTACTACATAATTCCGTATGTGTTCATTCATAGTGCCTTCAGTGAGAATCTACAATGTCAATACTCATAATAATAAAGAATAAAACATTGAATGGGAAGGTGTGTCCAAACTTTTGACTGGTAGTGTATATACAGTATATAGTGTATGTGTGTACACACATATATATATATATTCAATACACTGTGCAATATATCTCAATACGCCTCCATGTGCAATATATCCTATACTGTGCAATATATTTTTTATGTGCAATACATTCTATATATGTGCAATACATTTACTCTTAATACATATAGAATCTATATTCTATTTTTAGCACTTGCTTCATTTTACTTATAGGAGGTACTTTTTAAGCCAACATAGTGTATTCTATTTTTTATTCTAAGGTTTTATCTGAGTATTTTTCTTTCAGCTTTAACTATATTTTTCTGGGTACTATTCTTTATTGTTCTGTCCTTGTGTCTTTGTGAATTGTGCAGTCGTGATGTGAGCGATTTCCTTCGGGATGAATAAAGTTTTCTGATTCTGATTCTTTGTTGTTTGCACTGTGAAAACTGGAGCCAGGTTGTCTCGTCTCTCTGTATACCTGTACAGTATATAGCAGAGATGACAAAGTTGACTTTGACTTTGATGTTTCAGACATTGGGTTTAACTCTCATTTTGTGTGTCAGTTTCTGAGTGAATCTGTAATCTTGGTTTAACTCCTGTGTTGGGCAAGTTACTTCCAAAATGTACTAGATTATAAATGACTAGTTGCTGCTATTTTAAAGTAATCGTTTCCCTTCTGAATCGTAATGTGTAACACGACTCCTCCATTACTTTTGAGTGACTTTCACCAAAATAAGTGTGGAAGTAGTACTTGGCATTGTAAAGTGCTAAAATGTAGTTTGCTGCAGTTCATTTTAACCTGCCGTGTTGGGCGACGTGGTGTAGCATAATGGCTGTAGAAATGCACTCTGTAGGAAATAGCTCTTTTACTCACACTAGTTTTCTCTTGTGCCAAAGGTCTCGCGGTGTTGAAGATTTTTATATTAAAACAGAACAGCACTAAATTCAATAACTTTTGTAACACGTTCTTCCCAACACGGACTAACTTTAACAGGAAAAACGTCAAGATTCAAATCCCCAAAATCAGGAGGAAAGTGGTATTAACGCTACGGTTGTTGATGTACTTACAGTGCGCCGCCTGCAGGGGTCAGACATCACGCGCCGCCTCACAAGCCCAACCCGGAAGTAGGCGGGGCGATTGTAGGAAGTAGCCAATGGGCGGGTCGTTTTGGTGTAGAAGTGAGAGATGATTGGCTGGTTTTTGTGTGGGGGCGGGTCGTGGTGTGAGTGAGTGCGGAAGTGATGGAGCAGCGCGGCGGCGGTAAGAACGTGATTATTAATTATAACGCCATTTAAACACAACAAGCGTTTATTAAAGGATAATATTACTATACTATACTATATTTTACTATACTATACTATACTTCGCACGCACTCACACGCACAGCAGCACATTCAGCGCAAACAAAAAGTTTAAAACACACTCACGCTTCTGTGTATAACAGTTTTTAATTCTATTGTTTATCCCATCTCTCGCACATCCTTTTCTCTCTCCATCTCGTCCCCTTTCTTTCTCTCCCTTTTCTCTACTTTCCTCCCTCCCTCTCTCTATCTCCCCTCCTGACTCTCCATATCTCTCTCCCTCTCACTGTCCTTCTCTCCATCTTTCTGCCCCTCTGTCTGTTTCTCTTATTCCCTCACCTTCCTTTGCCACCCTCCTTTTTCGTTTCTTCCTTTCCCTCATTTTCCCTCTCTTCTTTTCCCACCTTTTCCCTTCCTCCTGATCCCTCCCTTCTTTTTCCTTGCTTTCCCTCCTTTTCTCACCTTCCCTCATATTTCTTTCCCCCTTTCCTCCATTTCCCTCTTTTTTTCGCTTCCTTCCCTCCTTTACTTTCCCTCCTTACCCTGCCCCTTGCCCTTTCTCCTTGTGCATTCTTTTTGCATCTTTCCTTTCATCTCCCTGTACATTTCTCTCCTCCCCACCACCGCCCTTGTTTTTGTCTCTCCATTCCTCAATCCCACCCCCCCGCCTCTCCCTCTCTGTGCATCAGGGGGTAACCTGGAGAAGGTGCAGCATGTGGTTTTGGTGTTGTCAGGTAAAGGTGGAGTAGGTAAAAGTACCATCACCACTGAGCTGGCCCTCGCTCTCCAACATGCAGGAAAGAAGGTGTGACACTCCCTCTTTCTCCCTCCTTTCCTTTTCTCCATCTCACTCCTCTTTATTGTATTCTCACTCCAGTATCTCAGTGGCCTGTGTGTGTGTGTGTGTATAGGTGGGCATCCTGGACGTGGACCTGTGTGGTCCGAGCGTGCCGCGGATGTTAGGTGTGTGTGATCAGGAGGTGCACCAGTGTGATGGTGGTTGGGTTCCAGTTTACACCGACCAATCACAGCGTCTGGCCCTCATGTCCATCGGCTTCCTGCTGGACGACCCTGACGAGGCCGTGGTCTGGAGAGGGCCCAAAAAGACAGGTCTGACCTTTAACTGTCTCTGCCCATTACAGTCAGAATAACTACTCCCCACTCTAATCTCCACTGCACTGGTGCTGGAGCCGTCCTGGTACCGGTTCCCAGTTTGGAACTCAAAAAAATGATTTGGTGCCAGTGTGTAGGGCTGGACAGTTAATCGAAAAAACAAATCAAAACTGATATTTAGAACCTCTAGGGCCTAATCTTGCCCATGATGATTATGAGCTGGTCTGGTGTGAGCAAGAAATTAAACAGAAATGAGAAATCTATGAGTTTACAATATCAGAGAAAATTGAGTTATTATTGTTCTTATCTACGTGTGTGGCTTTATGGACTTTGTGAGAGCCGACTTCAGGTTATATTTTTTTGTGATTATATTTCTCTGTGTGTGTTCCTCCATCAGCTCTGATTGGTCAGTTTGTGAGTGACGTTGCGTGGGGGGAGCTGGACGTGTTGCTAGTTGACACACCCCCCGGAACCTCCGACGAACACCTGGCCGTCCTCGAGAACCTGCGCAAACACCGAGTGGACGGAGCCGTGCTGGTAACTACACCCCAGGTACTCACACTCTCATACACATACGTGCACACACTCACACCCTATTGCATACACACACGCTAGCATGCTCACATACATTCACATATCTATATATGCACACACACACACAAATATGCACATGCATGCACACACAAACACATGCATGCGCAAACACTGGTATGTACACACACACATGCACGCACACTCATGCCTACATAAGCCCACACGTGCGTGCACATACACATATAAGAGTTGTTTGAGTATAGACAGGGCAGTGTTCTCTCCTTATTTCACTGTGTGTGTGTGTGTTTAGGCAGTGTCTACAGGAGATGTACGTCGTGAGATCACGTTCTGTAAGAAGACTGGTGTGAAGATTCTGGGCATCATAGAAAACATGAGTGGCTTTGTGTGTCCACACTGTTCTGTAAGTCAGACACACATACACACACACACACACTTCTCTGGGGTGTAATTGCATAGATCCAAAAAAAACCATCAGACACCGTACAAACTGTAACTTCACTTTGTATTGAATGCGAGTTCTATTATCATCAGAAGAGAATATTTAAATGCCTGGTTGAGCTCAGGAGTAAAAATGTCAAATGATTTCGTAGTTGCTTTTAGTGAATTAGATAAGATTGGAAGTGATGGTGTTAAATCAGCACATGATATTGTCTCATATTGATCTCTGGCTCCTGAACTGAATCGTAGCAGACCTTGTAAAATCAGCCAACGGAAATGTTCTATTGAATTGATACTGTATTGTGGTGAAACGTGTGATATACATTTTACTCATACCTCAAAGTGTGCATGTGTGTGTGTGTGTGTAGGAGTGCACCAGTATCTTTTCTAAAGGTGGAGGGGAGGAGCTTGCCAAGCTCACAGGATCAGTGTTTTTAGGTAAGTCCCCACCTTCTTCACAAAACTCTGCCCCTAAAGAGTGTCTTCCCATCGCCGGTTGCATTGGTAACACGTGTCTGATAGGAATTCTGTCCGTTGTGTGTCGTACAAGTCATACGCCGTCCTCTCATCACAGGAGCAAGATTGAGCACAGAACACTGAAGGTTCTCGGGGTTGAAAACTATATTTTCAACTATATATACACAGTATATATAGTTGTTTCCCCTCCCTAAACTCGAGCTTGCTCGATAGACCGAACGAGGACTCATATTTGGCCAATCTGGTGTATAATGTTGCATTTTGCCACAATTAGCGGGTTAATGTTTGGACTGTTACCGCACTCTCTCAGCATTCCCTCACATGACTAACACATGCCATAAAGTGTCTATAAACTGTAATTTCATGTACATAATCAGTATATTGTCAGCAATGTCTACAGAGCCTGTGTGTGTGTGTGTGTGTGTGTAGGCTCTGTGCCCTTGGACCCCAAACTGAGTGCAAGTTTAGAAGAAGGACGTGATTTCCTGCAGGCGTTTCCAGAAAGCGCCACCTACAGTGTGCTGAGAGATATAGCAGAGACTATGATGAGCAGCCTGCAACACTAAATCAGCACCATCATCATCATCATCATCAGCAGCAGCAGCAGCACCTCCTGCTCCTAAAAGGTCCACACCGAACATCTCCATTCCTGGCTTTCACAGGAGACACACGCGCACAAGGTATTAGGCGAAGAGCTCCTCTGAGATGTCACACGAAAGCTGTAGTTCAGCGCGAGTGTATTTTTCACATCAGCATCGACTCACTTCCTGTTTCAGCTTTATCTGAGAAATTGATCATAGTTTTATATTTCTGCACTGTTGTCATATATCCAAATAATTAAAAATATATCTTGTAAATGTTTTCCTCTGTCACTGGTAAATTCCTCCTAAAAAAACCCAAACAGTTCACAGCGAGTAAGAGAGGCAGGAGAACGTGCAAATCTGTAAATGTGACGTGTAGGAGCCGGAGAGAGAGACACCCACAGCTTTAATGTAATCAAACACCACATACAAAGATACACACAGATATTATATACACACATCCATATGCGCACACACACACACACGCACACACACACACAACCCCAACCGTGCCCGCTTGGACGCGTCACAACGGTGAAGCATGTCGGACCCGTACACACACGTTCCAGCAGGGGGCGTCATGCCACAGTTACCCAAAAAATGCAGACGAACCGAACAGACCCAACAACATCGTTGAATATTATTCATAGATTTGTGTGTGTATATATATAGTATATATATTTATATATGTTTATGAATCATATGAACCAGATAGGAATCAAAAGATGCTCAATGTACACGTTTCATTAACAATTTCCATGGTCTATAAATAAAATCCGTGGAAAACCAAAAGAAAAAATAGCTATTCCATTCACATACCAAATCTCTGATACATATTATTCTTCTCCACTCAAATATTTCAACATCAGTGTGAGAGGGCATAAAACTAGCAAAATCAGCTGGAGAGAGTCGAGAGAGATTTCAGACAGGCATAGGGAGGAGAGGAAGAGAGTGCAGAATGATGGAGTGATGGTGCAGGAGAAAGAGCGAGAAAAGTGTGAGATTTTATCTCTCTTTTTTAAACGGTTACTGGACAAAAACACTCACTACACTGTTTTAACAAGTTGGACTATCAAACTGGAACCACTTTACACATGATGGAGGTGCAAACTCCCCCCTCCCCGCCCCTCACCCGTCCACCTCATTCACCCTTTCATTTGCCCCGCCCCACACTGGAGTCTCCGCCCCGGAGTCCCCACCCCCGCCCCGGGCCAGAAGCCCGCCCAGCCACAGCACTGCTTGCTGGGAGCTGTGGTTTATTTGGTGGAAAGGATGAGCGCCACAATCAAGCCGTAGAGTCCCAGCACCTCGGCGAAGATGAGGATGAGAATCATGCCCACGAAGAGGCGCGGCTGCTGGGCGGTGCCACGGACGCCCGCGTCTCCCACGATGCCGATGGCGAAGCCGGCCGCCAGCCCGCTCAGACCCACGCTCAGACCCGCGCCCAGGTGCAGGAAACTCCTACACGCAAACGGGAAGAGAAGGAATGTAGTGAACAAACGTTGGCAATTCAAAGCTTTGAGAAACAGAAATTAAAGTGCATGATGATTTTGTTATTGTGAACACAGCACACAGTGCACTACAACCACATGCGAGCTCTGCATCTGACCCATGCCTGAAGGAGCAGTGCTTAGGGATGGTACCTTGCTCATGAGTACCTCAGTGGTAGCTTTCCCAGTCCGGGACCGGCGACCACCCGATCACGGGGTCAACTCCCTAACTGTTACACTACCAACTGCCCCCATTAAAAGGTCACTGAACCATTGTGAGGCCTTTGTTCGATGTGCAGATTTGGGCCAGTTGGTACCGTAATGTTTCGGGAGTTCACCCTTTGATTAGAAGGTCACCGGTTTGAATTCCAGACCGGTAAAGGTACCACTGAGGTACTCGTGAGCAAGGTACCGCCCCTAGGCACTGCTACCAGGACGCTACCAAAAAGCTGCCGACTGCTCCTTCACAGATGGGTCAAATTACTTACATTTGAGCTGACATTTGGGTGTGTTGCACTGTGTGGTGTGCTGTGTTCACAATGACAAATAATAGCCCACTCACTCAAATTTCCACTCTAATGAAAATTCCTCTTCCTACTAGTAGAGAAGCAAAAGCAAGGACGAATTTCTTCTTCTTCTTCGGTAACTGCAAGCCCATCTGTTACAACTCTAAAAATAGCCATTTCAAAACTGGGCTGCACGTCTACATGAAATGCTTGTGAAAATTACAGAACAATACTTCAATAAAGCGGGGCACATCCAGATCGGCCTGAGCCAACTGAAAAGAGTCACGCCGTTCATCAACACAAGAATATATTTTGGCTAGTTTAGCTGTGATTACTGATGGACTGCTTGTCTAGTGATTACAGTGGAATACAGTGATCTGAATGAAACTAAACTGGAGGTTGTGGTGTCATGAAGGTGGTTTCTCTAACGTTGCTGGAAAATCGACAAGCTAGAGAGGAACTACACCTGGTTAACAGACTACAGTGTGAGAGAGTCAGCTCTTCAGGTCATTGGCCTAACGCGAAGTGAGTGACTTCTTAAAACTTATTCTGTCAGTAATTTCCTCACTGTTGGTTCGTGTTGTGTCCCCTTAAAAACATACTACATTTACAGCATTAAGCGGACACTCTTATCGAGAGCGACCTTCCTAATTGCAGGGAGAGTCTTCCGTGCAGCAACTTGGAGACAAGGGTTATGCTCAGTGGTAGTAGTGCTAGAGGTAGAATTCAAAGACCAGATGTGAGCATGCGAACCACAAGACACACCACCAGTTTTGTGACCCGTTTTAATACAGTACGAGCCTAGTCCGTGACTAACGAATAAGGGTCGACCGATTTATCAGGCTGATATTAGGCATTTTGCCGATCATCGGTATCAGTTTCATTTTGACCGTCATCGATATTAAGTAATAAAAAGGTGCGCTACTGTGGCTCCACTGCCGTCTCTTCTCTCTGTGCCATTTGCTCTCGACTCGCTGCTTGTTTTAATGTCCCGCCCACAGCAGTCTCTGATTGGTTATACTGTATGTCACACGAGTAGTAGCCAGTCAATGCTGAGGCCTTGTTGTTACTCACAGCAACGCCACGTGAAGTTCCGAGACGAAGAGGAGAGAGTTTCATCTGAGTCTTGAGTGTTTGTAGAGTTCAAAATTTTGAGATTTTCTTGGTTTTTTTTTTTTGCATATTGGTTCCAAATATCGGTTATCAGCCCCGTTAACTAGCAATAATCGGTGTCCCTGAAAAACCAATATCGGTCAGCCTATCGGTTGCTAAGAAGATTGTCCTCATGAACTGGAAAAACAAAAATAATCTTAATATCAACCAATATAGAGATCATTTGTTGGACTATATTAGTCTTGACACAGCTTCTGCTGCCACATTAGATCAATCTCTCTGGGCTCCTTTGATCGGCTCCATCACCTAGTGTGAGTGGGGGTCACGATTCTGTCCGGCTTTGGTCTTTGTTGTTGACGTGGGGGGGCCATATTGGGACATCTGGGGGTTCGGCACTGTGGCTGAGGTCCTGGCCTGGATGGGGCGTTGGTGGCTCTTGGGTGGTGTTCTTCTGGCGGCTGCTTGCGGCGCTGCTGGGGAGGCCTGTGCCGGCAGACGTGGGTTGCCGGTCTGGCGGCTGTACTGCTCCAGGGTAGGTCCAGGGGGGACTTGGGGTCCTGGGGGCACTCTGCCTCCGGGCTGGGGTTCCGGCTGGGCCTGGGGGGCTTGGGTCCTGTTGGGTGTGCCGCCGGGAGTGTGGGTTGGTGCGTGCGCCAGGGGCCCGGCCCTGGTGCGGGGGCCTTCGATGCATTGGTGAATCCGGGGGCCTCTTTAGCTGGTGGGGATGTTGTTGCCATCTGGCAGTATCCATTCTGCAGGGGGGCTCCAATAGAGGCGGAGGACGGGCTTAACCTGGGTGTCTATTGTCTTATGTAGTTTGGGAGTTGACTGAATGTTGGGGTGGGGGTAGTTTTTCCTCTGCTGTGGGGGCTGGTGGGCCGCCCCGGGCTCTGTGGGGGCCGGTGGTGCCGTGGCCATGGTGCCGCCCCGGGCTCTGTGGGGGCGGTGGTGCCCGGATCTAGGAGTTTAGAGTATATATGGGGAGTGTGAGTGTGGGTACCGTGTCCATTTTTGTGTGTCTACATGTGGGGTGAGTGTATGAATATCTGTTTGTGTGCATGAGGGTGGGAACGTATGCTTGCGTATATGTGCGCCTGTTTGTCTAGGTCCATGTGTCAGGTCAGGCCTTAGACTCCACCTCATTCAACATCTCAGGCCCCCCCGCCCTGCCACCACACCCTGCCGTTGGAGGGTGTCCCCGGCCGCCGGTGCGTTGGTGGTTCCTTGCTCCAGGGCTGGATGTTCGGGTGAGCGCTGGCTCACTCTCGGCAGTCGCTTGGCGGGGCCTGGCCCTCCTGGCTTTGCTGGGCCCGGCTGGGGGTGGGGGGCCCTTGGATCTCTGGACCCTGGGACCGGTCTGCCCTGGTGTGGCCGGCCGCTGGCGGAGCTGCAGCCCCCTGGGGCGTCTGCACTGTGGCTGCTGGATGACCCCGCTCCGGGCTCTCCTCTGCCTTTTTCTGGGTGGGAACCACAGATGTCCCTGCGGTGGTTCTCCTGGGATTCCCGTGCCCTGGGGGGCCTGCAGATGTCTGGAGCCCGGGTCTCCTCCGTGTCAGCTTCATGCCTTGTGGGACGGGGCTGTGGTTCCCCCCACACACTATTAAACATTTACATGGAGGAGCCTTATGAACACAAGCGCGCTCACACACACAGGTGTGCACACAGGTGTATACACAAGCGTCCACATTGGTGTAAAAACAGGTGCTCAGACACACACTGTCTTGATCTGCTGTTGCTTCAAAACATATTTTGTAATATTAGTTACGTGTGCTGCTCAATAACACAACATTTAGTATTGACCGTGATTCATACAGATGTTGGTTGTTGCTGCAATTTCTCTGCTGTTGTGTCTTCTGTTGTTTTCGATTTTTTTGTCAGCAGGTATGGAAGCAGATTATGTGTTTTTGGTTTTTTTTCCTCTCTCTCTATCCCCCTTCTCCCTTTTTTTCCCCCTTCTCTTTTCTTTCTTTTTTCTTCTTCTCCCCCCTCCTTCTGTTGCCTTTCTCATCAATTTTTTTTGTTTTTTTAATTAATTGAAAATAAATAAATAAATAAATAAATAAAATCGTCCTCCAAAGAGTGGGGGTGGTGGCAGGTAAAAAAATAAATAAATAAATAAAATATCAGTCAGCTTAATTGTGATACTGATTTGAGGTGATATTGACCAGCCCTATATCAGGAAGGACTTCACTTGTGAAACAGTGTGAAGCTGAAAGAAACTGTGTGACCAGTGTTAAGAGAGACTGTGTGTGTGTGAGAGAGAGAAAGACAAAGAGTGTGTAAGAGAGTGAGGGACTGACTTGTATAGTGGTAGTTCAGGGGAGATGTTGTTAGCGATCAGTACTGCCACCACCAGGCCGTAGATGGCGATGATTCCTGCCATGACCACCGGGATGATAGATTTCATGATCAGCTCCGGCCGCATCACAGACATGGCGGCGATGCCCGTACCGCTCTTCGCTGTCCCGTACGCTGCACCCAGAGCTGCACCCACACACACACACACAGAGGAACAATATTGAAACATAGACACACACCATATATACAATTTATTTACTTGTTTTTAAAACTGTTATTCTTCTAATGTTTTCTTTTTAAAATATGTTTATACCCTAGAACACACCGAATAACCTCTGATAATACGCTGTACAAAGAAACCTGCTTTGCTTTTGTAGATAAGCCAGTGTTGGTAGTGTAACAGTCAATGAGTTTGCCCCGTGATCCGAAGGTCGTCGGTTTAAGTCCCTAACCGGTAAAGGTACCATTCCCAAACACTGCTGCCCACTGCTGCTTCACAGATGAGTCAAATGCAGGTTATATTTGTTTGTTGTGCTGTGCTGTGTTCACAATGTCAATCACTCACTCACATAAGATTAAAAATTTGTGCTCCCCACTCCTACATTCAACATAATCTCTCAAAGTTGCCTCTCAGCAAAAATGGCTTTAAATCAACCCAGCTCACTGATAGAAAACCTAAAATCAAATCAAGATTTTGATTAGTAATAATCTGTATCAGCCCAAAATTTCCATATGGGTTGACCTCCCCACCCTAGTGTGCACTCTGCTGCAGGTTGATCCGGTTCATCTTCTGTAAACCATGTGGTTTCATTTCTGCAGAGTTAAAGTTGATCAGTTCTGTAAGAAACTAAATCTGTGACACTCCCCTGAGTTTCTGTTGCACTTTTATCTCCAGTATAACGAGCACAAGCGAACGTAACATGAGAAACAACGCTGGGCGAAGTAAGAATCTCAGTGGCTCTACGACTCATAAAGCTCTTCTTCCACCAACAAAGAAGAAACAATTGGGAAATTTGAGAAAATTTCGGGAGGACATTGTAGTACTCTTCAGCACAAACCTTACAGAAGCTGTACATTCTTTGTATGGTGTATGTTCTGCATAGTACAATCCATATTGATAATAAATGAATGTGGATTACTGGTAAATAACACTTTATTTACTATGTTGTCTAGTACCTAGAGACACTAACGACACGAGGCAAACTCCTGCCACGTTTTTCACATATTTCTCAAATTAATCAGGACGCTCCTCATGAGGAAAAGCAGGATTTATGAAGGAAACTAAGAGAAGTAAACAACTAACCTCACAAAAAAAAGTGAAAGTGTCTGGCGTGAGCAGTGGTGAGGTGAAGTGTATTGCTCTGCAGTGCTGAATGTGAAAGAATTTAGTAAATAATTTTAAATAAGGGCCAGCACTCGCATATGAAAAGATCTTTACACCACCATGATTATCTGTTCAGTCTCATCTTTTTCTACCACCTAAAAATAGCAGGTTCCTACTGCAGTGGACCTGCAAGGACAAAACACCTGCTACAGAGACAACAAACTCTCACTCACACACTGTCTCTCCACTGAGGGCGGGGTGTGTGTGTGTGTGTGTGTGTTTCGACAGGCGGGCTGCTTGAGGTGTAAAAACCCTAGTTTAGACGCCGAGTGAAGCGGGTTTGGTGATGCTAAGAGGAACAGTTTGTGCTGGAGTCAGCTCTACTTTAACTGGGCTGGCCTTCCTGTCTGACTCATTCATCAGACTCTCTCTCTCTCTTTCTCTCACTCTCTCAAACACACACACACTCGTCCTCACTTCACTCCAGCTTTGTGTCTGCCACACTGTATGCGCGCTTAGTTCCAGGTTAGAGCAGTGCAAGCACTCTTTAAAACATAAGGAAGTTTTACACACGCCGCACAGCCATATCTCTAACACACACACTCGGCATAATTCAGTATGAGACTTTGTACTCTGTGCATATGACATTATAACAGCTGAATCTCATGACTCTCAGTAAACGTCTTTTAAAGACAGCTTTACCTGCAAAGAGGTTAAGGCCAGGACCGATACGGTTCCTTCAAAACTGATACCGATTATTACTAATGTAGGAGAGCGAGAAACAGTATTTTGAATAAATCCGCTGTGAAAAAGGAAACTGTTATACACATGTAGAATAACAAAACTTTGCCTTTAGCTTATGATTAACTCTTAGAACTTTTCCTCATCTTCTTACCGCAATAAAGTGCAGGAGTCTGGCATCTGAGTCAGAATAACAAACTGTCAATGGCTTCAGCTTTAAGCGGTGATGGGCTTAACAGGTAACATCTAACCAATCAGATCTCTCTAGGGATTAAGTGATGGTGGGCTTGGGATTTGGGTTACTTTTTTGGCACTCTATGTTTAAGTTTGCTTTCGTTAGGATTAGACGATGATTTGATATTGGGATTGGAGAGAACGGTTGGTTTGGGGATTGGGATTAGATTTCACTCGGGATTGGGAATGTACGATGGTTGGGATTTGTATTGATTGGTCGGTGACTGGTGATGACTGGGTTAAGGATTGGGATTATATGGTGGTAAATGGATTTTTACATTCATTACTTGTACTGGTGGTCGATAATCAGTCAGATAACCGTCGGTCGAGCCTAACCCTAGTCAAAAAGCCATCAGAGTCGTGTAGGCAGCCTGGGAGTTCGGAGTTACATCTCCTGATGAAGAACGTTACCGAGAATCACTGATCTCACTCAGTCTCACTGATTCTAACGTTACAGCTACTTCAACATCAACCCCCAACTTCAAGCTTACGGTCACTGTGGGCCAAATAAAAGCTGCACAATTAACTCACATGCGAACGTCAATACATTCATAAATGAGACATACTACATGCAACAATCGACTGACGATGCAAGTAAATCACTTCAGGTTTGGAATACACTTCCTCTCTGCACGCCCTCATTCCTTATTCCACATCTCTACACGTATGTGTTTTAGGAAACAGTTGTATTGCACAGAAGTGTACAGCCTTCATCCTGCCTGCACTCGCTTCCTGTCGTTTGACAGATCAGCTGCATATGCAAAAATCGAAATGAACTCCTCAAACCCCGACACAGTGAGTACGTCTAGTGTAGGGCCCTATGAAATCCGTTTTGTTTTTTCCTAAATTCCGTTTGATTTTTCCCTGAATTCCGTTTTTTCCATTTTTATTCTTCTGAATTCCGTGTTTTACCTTATAATCATATTTATTCACCTAAAAAGTGTCGAATTATGGAGTGGATGAGAAAAAACAACAATGCAATAGAAAAAAAAAATCACATTAAATGACTGTTATTCAACTTCAACAAAGTGCTGGGGTTCAGCAGAACATTTTCTGCTTTGGTAAAACCTTTACCTGTAAACAACAAAAAAACATTCCTTTTTTGTGCAAAACGAAACCTTTCTGATGTGAGTTTTTGACTGTAAGTGGTCATCAAGTGTTCTTGCGGGTGCAGTCTATCGTGTGCTGGCAAAACTTACAAAAGAGTTGTTCTCCCAACTCATAAAAATCATCTAAACTTAGCTCTAAACTTAGCACTATCAGCGAATTATACGATATTCCGCGTTTTACAACGGATTCCATTTTACTTGTTGAATTCTGTGATTCCGTCGGCGTTTTCCGCATCGCGGAAATCATAGGGCCCTAGTCTAGTGGGTTCCAACTACGGTTTACAGCGGTTCACACCCACACACAGGTGAAATCCCAGAATTCTTAATCTTAACCATACACCCAACCATCCTCTAATCCCAACCCCAACCATCATCAAATTCCAAACCAAAACCCAACCATCTAATCCCAAACTCAACCCAATCATCACCAAACAGCAATTAGTTCATCCAAAACCTGAACACAACCGTTACCGAATTCCAATCCCCAAAACCAACTATCCGCTCTAATTCCAAATAAGCCAAACCATCATCTAATCCCAACTAACGCATACCTAAACTTGAAAAAACAAAAACATATCCTAAAAACGAAACATCATCTAATCCCAATACCAGACCTGAAATAATCTAAAACCCAACATCATTTAATCGCAAACCAATGCAAAACCCAACATCTAATCCTAAAATAAACATCATCTAATCCCGATCACAAACACAACTATCATTTAATCCCAAACCCAACCATTATTGGAGCAGCTGATAGCATAACAGTTAGGGTGTTCGCCCCTTGATCGGAAGGTTGCCAGTTTGAATCCCGGACTCGTACAGTTACCGCTGAGGTACTCATGAGCAAGGTAGCGTCTCCAAGCACTACTCCCCAGGTACTGCATTTTAATTTAATGCCAACTCCATACTTCACCATCATCGAATCCCAATCTTGTACCCAAAAATCATCAAATCCCAAACCAAACCATCATCCAATCCCAATCCCAAACCCTACCATGACCTAATCCTAAAGCAAGCCTACAGTAAAGCCGACAGTATCCAAAAACCATCATCTAACCCCAATCCCACACCCAACTGTTATCTAATCCTAACTAAAGAAAACCTAGCCCTAAAACTATACCATCACATGATGAATGTCCTTTACACTTTGTGACACAGCAAGTGCGTGTGTATGTGTGTGTGTGTGTGTGTGTAAGAAAGAGAGGGATGTACAGAGATTGCAGGTCAGCAGCACTCTCGGCTCATTGGCTTGACACTGCTGTGAAACTGGAGCAACACAGCGGCTTCCACCGAGAACACAGCACTGATCTCTATGTAAGTGTGTGTGTTTGTGTGTGTGTGTATTAACCATTAACAGCGCTGCTATATTCCAGTCCGCGCACACAGCGCGTGATCCCCGGCACACCTGCACCACGGCCACACGTCACAAGATCCTGAGACTTTATACAACATGAAATAAAAATGCACTGCAGGATGACTTTTTTAACGTCTTTTTTTTTTCTTTTTTGCTTGGGACTGGGATTATATGATGAAACGTCTGTCATGTTCAGTTACAGCCGTGTGAGCATCGGCACTCAGGCTAGAGTAGGCTGCGCGTGTTTACTTCCAGCTCAGACTGGAAGTGTGATAAGACCCATCCTCACTCCTCTTTCATCTCATGAAAACACAAGCAGTCAGATTACAACAAAAACCCACAAGCAGACTGCAAACACGGTGCAACCTACCCAGAAACAGCCTACAACCTCGTTCTTGATTGGACAACAAGCAGCAAAAAGAAGCTAGAGCTAGAGCAAGACTACCAGCTCACGAAACCTCGCCTTTAACAACACTACAACACCATGTACCTTTATTTATCCACATTTATGATACTTAGCAACTTCCACCTCCTAATTATAGTCTCCCTGAAGCAACCTGGGGTGATGTTCATGCTATAGCTAAAATTTGACCCAAGTGGCAAATATCCTAACTAGACCACCACCAGCCGTTATTTCCTACAGACACAGACTCCTTACAACACACAAGTGACCAGCCCCGAGGCCCGTGATACATAACATTTATCAAGTCAAAACAGTTTCTGCCCCAACCACCATAACATGGCTCTAATAGGGGTGTAAATTTTCATCACGACACGATATTGACATGGTTTGAAATATGATTTATGCTGATTATGCTGATCAACTGAATCTATATATTCTAGTATGCTTTTAAAACATATGATTTACAGCCTTATGTATCACAGCCCCCCAATCCCACTACAAGACTATACACCTTCGTATCCAATCTCTATACACACGCAGTGGCCCAAGTCACCAGCAGCAAAGCCTGTGATTTATAGCATTTATGAGGTCACACATCACCTGCCCTAATCACCATAACATGGTTCTAAAAGGGGGGTAAATTTCATCGCGATACAATATTGACAGGAACAAAAGTGATGGTGTCAAATCACCCCATGATTCGGTCACATATCATCCATCACTGGCTGTTGAATGAAAATCGTAGCAGAATTTACAATATCAAATGGTTATCGATATCAAATGTTGAAACATGTGATTTACAGCCCTATGCATCACAGACATGATCAGTAACCCCCCAACATCATTACAGGACCTTTATTTCCAGCCTATATACATACATACATACATAAATACACACTCCTCACTACACACACCCTGGCCCAAATCACCAGCTCCGGCGCTTGTGATACATAACATTTATCAGGTCAAACGTCACCTGCCCCAACCACGATAACACGGCTCTAATGGTAATGGAGACTCATTTTAAGACAATCCCTCATCCCAGAGCCACTTTTAATTACTCAAGTAAGGTTTATGAACGTGTAGAGAAACAGAAATGACTGCTTAATACTGTTAACACCTATCAGAAGCATTTCAAAGCAACGCAGTTCAACTACGGCTTTGCCTCACGTTTTGAGGAATAAGGACTTCGCGATTATTCTGAGCTATGTTTTTGAGTGTGTAATGTCAAAGAGGGGAATTGTGAAAAAACCACGAAATTTATAGTATTTGGTGGTGAAGATGAGGGTGTGAGGACTCACCGCTGAACACCATGGCTGCAGATGCGCCCATCGCGGCGAAGAAGGGCGAGTACTCGGGAACCCCGGAGCCTTTACCGGACATCCTGGCCTCAGCGAACCGGCACAAACCTCTAGTTCAGTCCTGCTGCTGCTGCTGCTGCTGCTGCTGGAGTTCAGCTCTCTCCTCACCGACGGAGACGCTCAGTAGTGCCGGGGAGGAGGAAACGCAGCTCCGCATTAACGCAGGAGGAGGAGCAGCAGACAAAATGTCGGACGGCAGCGTCCCCGTACGTGCTTGGAGTACTACATAGTAGGCGTGCAGCCTGCTTGGCAACGTTGTGACGGGCTAGCTAGTGCGCTAGGAGTGTGCCGTTTGGGACGCAGCCTTCACCTGCCTAGAAACATGGACGAGCCCCCCAAATAGGAGACTGTCTTTACGCGAGAAGAGGGATTTTTTATTATGCCATAAAAATGTCCATTAGATATAAAATGTGGAAAACAGCATCTAGATATGTAGTCTTAGAAGGATTTGGCCGATTTTGGCCGACAGGTTGACCCGTTTGTCACATGAGGGCGGAGTGGTGCGTTCCGCCGCGGGTTTTCCCTTTGGAGCCTGAAGTGATCTCGGTTCTCCAAAACGACAATCTGGGGGTCTGAAAACACACACTGACACACATTTAGTTTTGTTATCATGAGCAACTTGGGGTTAAAGGTCTTGCTCATGGTGTCAATGGTGGTAGTTCTAGATTCGTTGTGATCATGAGGGATTATTTGTCATTGTGAACCTAGCACAGTGCACCACAACCACATGTGAGCACTGCATTTTACCCATCCATGAAGGAGCAAGTGGGCAGCTGACATGCAGTACCCGGGGGGCAGTGCTTGGGGACGGTACCTTTCTCATTACCTCAGTGGTACCTCATTACCTGTCTGTTAGTTGAACTGGGCTCCTTATGTTCTACCCAGACATGTGGTATCAGTGGAAATTCAAACAGAAGAAGACTCATGTTCACTGCCCTTGAAATAATTGTTTTTTTCAGCAGGTCTCCGCAATATTTACACACATGCTGCACCAGAAGGGGAACAATAGTGAGTTGGTATGTGTGTCCTTGAACGTTGTGTGTTATTTAATCTCGTTACTCACCAGAAGGGAGATGCCGTGTCTGTGTGTGACGTGGTGAGTAGCGGTGATGATGGTGTGAAAGAGGAGGGGGAGAAAGAGAGGAGAGGAGAGGAGAGAACAGCCTGGTGAACGACATGTACAAATACACAGGACCAACACACAGCCTACAGGATGGAACCCTTGCTCTCTTTCACCTCCCTTACTTTATCTCTCCATCTCTCAGTCGCTGCACAGATATTGATTTGTGCACATCTTGTGCAGATGGAGTTTACTCATGCTACTCAGTGTCGAGGAAGCTACCTTCAAACAGCTGCTTTTCAAGCTCTACATCGTAGCTGTTTCATCCAGTAATACAGAATATTTGTTTCGTGTCATACATTTTGGCAAATACGGATTCTAGCTTCCATCTTGGTCAAGGTGGACTCCATCCTTCAACACCATTTGGCAGCTGCCAAGAGCACACTGTGATGCAATGAGGGCACTGTAGCCAATCAGGCCTCGTTTACACTGCAGGTCTTGATGCTCAATTCTGATTTGTTGCCTATATCCGATTTCTTTGACCTTCTGTTTACACGTTTTTTTTTTATTGTAACCCACATCCGATTCGCTTGTTACACGGCGTCATTAAACCGCAGTGAAGTACTAAATTGTCGCAGTTTTAATGACGTACAGAACACAATACCTAGGAAAATCCGATCTGCCTGTTTACATGACAGTCGCATTGGCACATACCTGATTTATTTCCACATATGAACGAGGCCTGAAACCGATCTCAAAATATCCGAATGCATGCGTTTTTTTTTCCTGTTTACACTGTCATGGAACAGATCCGATCTGTGTCACATATGAGCAAAAAATCGGAATTGGGTCACATTTAACTGACAGTGTAAACGAGGCCTCAGATGTCACTTCTGCCAATTCTACACCAATTACAAACACCTGCTAGTTGAAAATACCTAGCTTTTTGTAGAGAAAATTAAATATTTTATGTACCATTTTACGACAATACAGTGTAATTTGTTTAAAAAACAACAACAGGAAAAGTTAGTGTTTTCAAAGTATAAAAGTAGCTTCTCCACTGATACAATATTGAAAATATATCTAAATTAGTAGCATTTCTAATTTTAGTTAGCTACTCTTCATCACTGGAAACAAAAGGTACAGACCACAGTGCATCCATCCATGCACACATACACACACAAGGTCAAATGGATGATGGTGTTAAGAATTGATCCGCCCCAATGTCTGCTCCATCACTAACTCCACAGGGGCTATCAATTAATTAATCAATTAAACATTCAGTCTGATTATGATGCTGAAACCATGTGGTTCCAGCTGCAGCTTGAGGCCTGTATTCTTGAGTCCACTCATCTGCAGTGTGTAAACTAAATCAACCACTCCAGCCTGAATGATATATAACCCAGACTGATGGAAGGGACGCCGCGAATCGTAGCACACCACACCACTGTTGTTCTAAATGACTTAAAAAATATAACGATGCTTTACCGTATCAAAATGTAGCATTAACCCAAATTAAATCTGCTGTAAATATAATCTGAACCAAACCGTGGGCAGTTGGAGGTGTAATCAGAGGGTCGCCGGTTCAAGTCCTGGACAAGTAGGTACACTGAGGTACTCGGGGACAAGGTACTGTCCCCAAGCACTGCTTTTAATCTTTAAAAATTGTTTTATATTCATGTAGTATATTAAATGGTGAATGAGGCCCAATCAGCTTTACATCATGCAGGAAATTTCATTAAAATATCACGCACACATGCGAAAAAGTAGATATGTATAATTTATTGACACATTTTGTTGCCCCATTAATGAGTACTAGCATAGTAATACTGCTGATGAACGAACACACACATATTATGTAAAAGCATGAAAATCAGTATTAGAATAAAAGGGGAGAAGAGGAGATGTGTTGGGATTTGGGAGAGGTGTTGAGATGAATCATAATGCGTTATTTAACACGGACGCTCTCACTTCTGTCAATTTATACTTCCATTAAACCACTGTGTACTTTCCATCACAAAACCGCCAACACATTTACACACACACACACACACACACACAAGTAACCTTCACAAGGCACACACACTCCTGCCACTATGACACATACAAAATCTTCACATGGAACACAAACCTGATCTACACACTCCCCAACTGAACATTTGCTCAACACTAAACCTGTACACGACCAGCCGTTACGGAGTTTACACAATAAAGAACGACTGCTGAACAACATCTTACAGTCCTCTCATTTACATCTGAATTTTGATAAACTTAGGGATATGATATTAATGCTGGTTTTAAACTTCATTTACACAGTTCTACTTTCATTTAGAAAGTGCTGGTCGAGGGCTGCTCTGCCCTGTTTTGTTCACTAAAGTGTTTTCATACTTTTTATACACATTTTTTTTTAGGTTTTACTGCAGATAAAATGCAAGACAGCTGGCATAATAACCATAATCAATCCAGGTATTATCATTAATTTTTCACATTAAAACCCAAAAATCTAAACCCAAATCCTTTTTCCCCCCATAATATTTGGTTCCAAACTCAAGATGAATATACAAATAATGATCCATTTTCTACTTTCCCATTTTGTACTCAAATAAGAAAAGAGGAAAATTCTTCAATATCATATTCTTTCTTCTTGGTTTTATAGTGTGACCTAGAAGTGAGTAAAATCACCAAGTGCCAAGTGTAATGCGCACTTCTGTGTCACACCGTTTGCACCCGCCGACAAACCAACTGCGTACGAGTGAATTTGAAAAAGACTCATTATTTGTTGAAAGAACATGGAATAAACACATTTTTGGGTTTCGATTTTTAGCAGGTGAAAAACAAAAGACGGAACGCTACACTGATTCTAATCTAAGATCTAATCTGCGCTTTCAACTCTGAAGTAGTGCAACATCCAAAAATGTCCTGATATGAGAAACAAAATATTCATCATCTTCCACTCAGTATAAATGCAGCCACCGCTCATAAGAAAGAGAGTCTGACCGACTGCATTCATACCGTCACTAATATGACCTGCACTATGATTTTAGTGCTGATCTTACGATGCAGGAATACTGGGAGGCGTTTGGTACTTCAGGGTACATTAAGGGTACTTCATAGCCGCACACGTTTTTACAGCTTTGCACCATTACAACTTCACAAAAACAATATGTTAGGCTCAACAAGGATATGGAACGTACATTACAATCCCACGTGCTCATACGTATCATACACTCCATATGGCTATTGAGTACATCGTGTTGAGTGTATATTAAATATGTACACGTTAACCCAGGTGTATGGAATATATACTCAATAACTATATGGAACGTATAGTACGAACGTACATATGACTTCATAACTGTGCACATTTACAGCTTTGCACCATTGGAGTATTACAAAAACCAATACAAATATGAGACGCAAATACGATATACTCAAAAACGATATGGAATGTATCGTACAAATGTGCACGGGTGTGTAAACCACGTTATATACAGTCCATACGGTTACGGAAGTCATCGTATTGAGTGTATACTGCATATGTAGGTGCATGTTAACCCTATGTGTACATATGTAACATACACTCCGTACAGTTATTGAGTATATATTACATATATACAGTTAACATGCATCTCTATACACAGTTCTTACAGCTTTGCACCAACATGACAAACCCGATTCAAGTATGAAACTCAACATGATATACTCAGCGATATATGACGTGCATTACACACGTCCGCGCAGGTTAAACCCGACGTGTCAGCTTGATAATGATGCAACTGGGATGATGAGGCGAGAGTCGTTCAGGTTGCCATGGCGTCCTGGAAGCCCCACACCTCTAGCAGTGCGATCTGGAAACTCTCGGAGCACAGCGGAGGGTTGTCGAAGGTGGTGCAGCGCCCGGTCCGGCCGTGGTTCAGCTCCGAGTCGATGTAGAGCGCGTTGCCGTCGCCCCCTCCTGCACGGGAGGACAAACAGCAACAGCGGCGACCGTTAAGGTATCCCAAACATACAACCGCGAACAACGATCAGTTCGGACAGCACGTTACAACGTCAAAGTCCAAGTCACAGAAAACTTTGCCATCTCTGCTATATACTGTACAAGTACACAGAGAGACAGGATGACGTGGCTCCAGCTTTTAGCAGTGCGAAGAACAAATAAGGCACATAGAATAAGCAATATAGAAAATTGAACCTAGTAGTGGAATATAAACATATACAGTACTGTGCAAAAGTTTTAGGCAGGTGTGAAAAAATGCTGTAAACAAAGAACGCTTTCAAAAATGGAAGTGTTCATCATTGATTTTCATCAATCAACAAAATGCAGTGAATGAACAAAAGAGAAATCTAAATCAAATCAATATTTGGTGTGACCTCCCTTTGCCTTCAAAACAGCATCAATTCTTCTAGGTACACTTGCACACAGTGTTTGAAGGAACTCGGCTGGTAGGTTGTTCCAAACATCTTGGAGAACTAACCACAGATCTATAATCCTATAATCCTACAAAATAATATAACGACTATAATCCTACAAAATCCCTGACTTTGTGCCTATAAGAATTGATGCTGGTTTGAAGGCAAAAGGTAGTAACAGCAAATATTGATTTGATTTAGATTTTTCTTTTGTTCACTCACTAAATTGATAAAAATAAACAATCATTATTTATATTTTATTTACAGCATTTTTCGACACCTGCCTATGGGTGTAGCACTGCCTCATACAGCTGGATGTGGTATGGTTGGTAACAATGGACCGATCTATGAGCGCAATCTACTCTATTAAACTTATTAAGTGTTTCTAGTTTTGTGTACTTGGTTCTGCGTAGGCAGCGGTACTAGATTAAAGCTGGTTAAAGCTGATCCACGACTGTCTCCTTTTTCACCACTAAACGAAGCATTTTAAACAAGGTAAACTGCGGTTAAGTTCCACATTAGTTTGATACTGGTGCTAAGTGAAGCGTCCAAATTCCAACATATTGATGAGATAATGAGCAGAACAAGCAAGACAACACACTACAAGGCCAAAAGTTGATCAAATCGCACCATTCTGCTGTTTAATGTGCTTAACTACTAGGGATGCACCGATCCAACTTTTTCAGTTCCGATACCGATGCTGATACTTGGGCTTTGGGTATCGGCCAATCCTGAGTACCGAACTGATACCAGGTTTTTTTGGGGGGCTTTTTTTTTTAAATCCTTACAGTCCTAAGAGAATTTGGGGCATTTGTCTAGAAGTTAGCCATACATGCTAACTTATATATATAATATAATATATATACGTATATATTATAATTATAATAATATTATATATATTAATTCATATATATATATATATATATATATATATATATATATATATATATATATATATATATATATATATATATAAAATATACTAATATTTGAAATCTAATTTAGTTGCATTGCTGCCACGTATAAAAAATTATATACATTGAAATCTGAAATGACCAATGCTAGAATCAGATTGAATATCAATAATGCTAGAACGTGAAAATTGTCCTGTTAGAACATGATATTTAACATATATAGAGAGTAACAGAGTTGATCTGCTCTTGCTGACTAAGGTGGATGGTTTTACAAACAACAGTGCATGTGAAAATGGAGACTATGAAATAAGGCTGATAATATGAAATATGATTATGAAATGTGACGAGACAATATGGGTTATGATACACTAAGAAGATTCGGTTGCTGAGATAATAAACCTAATATTATGAAAGGGCGGGGCGAGTCCTGTTTGAGGAGTCGAATGCCTTGTGGATAGAAACTTCACCGTGTCAGTGTTCTCCGCTACTATGATGTGCTGGACCTTCTGCCTGATTGTAGAAGCCAAAACAGTCCGCAGGAGACAATTCCTCATCAATCCGAGTTTCCCTGGTCTTACATCTCCTGGTGTAAATGTCCTGCAGGGGAGGGAGAGCTAACCTGCGGCAGCGTTCTGCCGCCTGGATCGCTTCTGAGGGCTTTAGGGCCCAGATATCCCTCTGTTGCTTCTCCTCTATATACCGGCTGTTAAATATCACATCCTAACGTGTTATTTTTCACGTTCTAATGTGATATTTAATACGTTTTAATGTGGTATTTAACGCGTTATTACGCGATAGCCATATAATCTTTTTTATTACGGCGATAACATTCCGTGAGAACTGGCCTGATATAGAATAAAATTATTTTATAACAAAAATGCATCTTTCTATATTATTTTTAAACATTATAATCACGTATAATTTGCTTTTGGCGTTGTAGTGTGTTCAGCTCACGGTCATTTCTACAGGTAGGAATTAGCGCGTATGTCGAATTTACAGATCGGCTCCACAGATCGGCTCAATGCCAACGATACCCATTTCAGCCATTTGAGTCATTACCGGACCGATATTCGATCCACATATCGGACTGGTGCACCCCTATTAACTACACCAGGTCTTGCCGCACAGCTCAGAGTTCCTCGTGGTTTTAGTGCTGCAGTGTTAGCGAGTGTCACAAAATGACAACTGTGTTTAAACAAATCTATTATCCAGAGTCTCCTCAGTCTCCTCCTCACAGAGAAATATACAGATGATTAACTGAACCCTGATATCGGATCAATAGTCGGGATCGGTCCACACATAAAAGCGCAGGTATCGATATCGGAACTGAAAAAGTATTGGATCGGTGGGTCCTTACTTTTCAGACAGATTCACACATAAAACCAGAGCACGATGAATTGGTGAGTAGGACAGAACTTGCCCTGACAAAACAGAGTCAGAAAGTTTTATGATGACAGTCATGCTAATTTGATAAAGCGTGGTAATAAAAATTCATCGGACTTAAATTACATTAGAGATCTACAGTTTTACCTTTTCTACACCACTTTTTTATGTTAAAACAGGCTCCTTATTCCCATAATTATGAGTTTCCCAATTTTCATGCTTCCCCCCTGCTGGATTATTCAATTTGCAATAAAGCCATTATTGTTTTGCCCATCACACCCTAAATGTGTCGCTACAAAAGCTTGCAAAACGAGAAAAGTAAACATTTGTCTGAAGGAAAGATTGAGTGACGATGGCGATCAACTTGGCGCCTGAGTCTGGTGAAATTGACATTTTACTCTTTCACTGTTATGATGAAAACACAGCTCATAAAAGCAGATGAGGTCATATTTATTGCGCTGTACACACGCTTGTTTATCTATCTATCTATCTATCTATCTATCTATCTATCTATCTATCTATCTATCTATCTATTTTATTTATTTATGTCCGTAATATTTGCTCCTCGGGTCACACGACTCAACGCACCGATGATGATGCAGTCGATGTTTCCGGCCATGAACATG
This sequence comes from Distichodus sexfasciatus, assembly GCA_032718565.1. NCBI lineage: Eukaryota > Metazoa > Chordata > Actinopteri > Characiformes > Distichodontidae > Distichodus > Distichodus sexfasciatus. The sequence goes on from JAVGVS010000836.1 coordinate 45,842, forward strand.
GAGGTGTTGCGGGCGTTCAGGTGGAAGTGACGCTACGCCAAGAAGGCGGCCAAAGGTGGGCGGGTCGGCCGAGGTGGGCGAGTTCCACGTGAAGCCCGCGGCGAAAGGAGTGGTGTCCGGTGGGCGATGGTGTCTCAAGAAGGCTGCCCGAAAGCCGTGGCTGGGCGGAGTTGGATGTAGCTCGGGTGCTTTATAATCACTCCACTGTAACGCCTCCATCTCCGCTTCATCTGTTACACACACACACACACACACACACACACACAGACAGACACACACAGACACAGGGAATAAGGGTGTGATTAAATAAGGACCTGGTGGATACAGCGATGCTTGTTGTAGACTCTTGCCTGCTGAAGAAGTCTTGTGCAGTTAATAAAAAATTCAGAAAAACTGATGTAATCTTGATCACTGCATTTATTTATGTAATTATTTACTTAGATAATTAAAAACAGAATGGTGTTAATGCATTTAAAAACAAATACTTTTAACCCTTTCCCCAGTACTGTCCTCTTTAAAACTTAATGCTAAATGGGTCTAAACAATTAGTCAAAAACCAGTTGAAACCCACATTCAGAATCTCTACTTGACATAATCTTGCCCATGACGTTTATTTTGGTTATTTTTATTTTTTAAATTCACAGCATTTAGCAGACGCTCTTATCCAGAGCCATTTCCATTTCTCAAATACAGGGACAGACTTCCTGCAGCAACTTGAAGTTCTGTTCATACTTAAAAAACAAAATATTTTTTAAAAAGTAATTTTAGAATTTTAGAAAGAAATATTTTCCCCAGTGTGTACATGTAGAGTAAAATAATAGTTCATTCATCATAATCACAGTATTTGCAGTCTTGATTTGAGATCATATCGTCCAGTCCCAATACCATGTGTTATGACGTGACTCTGCTCCGTCCAGTCTGTCACTACGTCTGTGTGTTTGCTTCAATTATATGCAGATACATGTGTTTATTTCAAAAATATGGACTCTTTCACTGATTTTATTGATCATAATCAAGATAAAAATTCAATAAATTGTGATATTGACTTGCTGCTGTCTCATCAAAGGTGTGTTCAAGACCATTTTTATGAAGGGGATTGTTCTGAACTTTATGGTAAAATTGTGCACTTTTTTTTTTTTTTTTACACACACACCAACACCCCAAACCAAACTAGAACACAAACCCCAAACCACAAACCCCACTCCTGCATAAACTCCCTGGTGTCACTACTGGGTCAGGAGTTCCAGCCATCACAAAGGTCTATATAACAACAACAACAACAACAGTATGAGCACAGAGCACAGCGCCATCGTGTGGCTAATAAACTACCAGTAAAACCACTGTAAACGTGACTCTGCACGGCAAAACCAGTCGCTCGTCGCAACGGAGGTTTCCCAGAAAAACGAGCGTTTATAAGGTATGCAAATTGTGATTTTGGTTTTTAGTGTTTTGAAACAGTGGAAGGTCTATACTGTAGTGTTGGGAATAAATTTGGCTGAAAAACTGACCCTTTCCATCCTAAAAACGTGACTTTCTTGAGGCGAGGAATTCAATTCCAGCAGAATGTTCAAAGTTTTGCTTTTGACCGCTCTATCGATATTTACGCTAAATCCACTGGCTGACTAGAAGATATTTCTCCGAATCCATCTCCGCCTCCGAGTTCAGTTTAACCTTAACGGTAGGCTGTCCTGTAGCTGTGAATGCAGCGTAGGGTTAGCGTGAATGCTAACGAGTCAGCGACCGCGACCGAAATAGCCAGAGTGCTAATACGATAGTCAACTTCAAAGGCAGATTTCTCCGCTTTCACTTGGCGGACGGGAGAAACCCGACTTTAAATGTTGATATCTCAGTCATATGTCGTCCGTTATCTTCGATATAGGTATCGTTTTGAAGCTTGATTTATGAAAACATAATAACTCAATTTTGAAAATTTGCCACAAGCGACTGGTTTTGCCAGATATGGTCTGACAATCCAACATCTCTGCATGCTGATTTCATCATATGACTAAGACATATTAAAGGAGACTTAAGCTGACAAAGTTTAAACTAATTGATGGGGGATTTATTTATTTCCCAGCTAGTTCCGGCTTTAGTCTTCAGTTTTAATGAACACTAATAACCCCGTACCATGAACTGAACACTAACTGCTATTCAACAGCGCTGTAAAGAATTGTGGTTTTGATGCACACTTCACAGGTCAGCAACAACTCCCAAACCACAGACCAAATTTTCTGGAGATGTTCATAACATTACAAGCTACAAGCATATTCATTCATTCTCCAAACCTCTCTTAATCCCAACTGGGGTTGCTGTGGGGGGTGGGACCGGAGCCTATCCTGGGAACTTCGGACGCAGGTGGGGAACAACCCTGGCCTGGCGCCAACACACCACAGCACACATCGGCCAGAAATGTGGGACTTAAGTCGCACAAACAACCATGGGCTGCACGACTCCAGACTGACTTGACTCGCTGAATTTGGGTCTTTAAGTGTGATGCTGCACACGTTATAATTCAGGCCAACCCTACGCCACAGCGGAGCTCATGTCACAAGACAAATGGTCTGAAATGCAGAAATGCAATCCATGTATTTGGCGCTGAAATGACTTAGACATCTCTGGGACAGGGAACTCACTCTGAAGACGAAACACTCTCCCGTGCCGAAGTAGCTGAGCTTGTTGCCTCCCCTCTTCCTCTCCTCCCAATCTGTCGACAGGAACGCTCCACACACCTGCACCGGATTGGACAAGAGACACGTCAATCCAACTCCCTCCAATCAGCTCCACCAACAAACAAGACTGAGAAAGACATCAAGAGAGAGACAAAAATAACCAAACTAGGTCAGAGAGAGACAGAGAGAGAGACAGAGCGCGAGCAGACACACCTCCTGGTCTGTGGTTCTGATCAGCAGTAGTGTGGGTTCATATCCTTCACAATGGGAGTAAAACCTGAACAAGAGATTAACACCACGATGAGAAACACACAAAACCGACATTCAGAAGAACCTCTAACCGCCGTAAACTTGGATATTTGGAATATTTTTTTATATATCATTTTAATTTCTGTTCCTACTTTTCCCAATGTGTGTCCACTTAAAACTAGAGGTGGGCGATATATCGATTTTATCGATTCATTCGAATTTACAGTTCAGGACTATGTGTTTTTATGAAAATCGATTTTATTACTTATTTTACACGGGGGCTTCAAAAGCTGAACTACGCGACGATCGTTTCTACACACAGGTAAATTACGGGCGCACTCCAAACCCCAGCAGATTCACAAACAACATGGCAACGACGGGGAAAAGTATGGCGACAAGAATAAGTGCTAAAAACAAGAGCGCCGCAAAATGGCTTATTGCAAAAAAAAATCCCGGGCGTAAATTTCACAGTCGCGCGCGCAAACGTGACACTCGAGAACACAAATTTAAGAATCGAGTGCGCGGTTAAATGTGACTGCCCCCCCACCATAATTAGACACTTTTTAGGTGAATAAATATGATTATAATATAAAACACGGAATCCAGAAGAATAAATATGGAAAAACGGAATTCAGGAAAAAAATCAAATGGAATTAAGGAAAAAACAAAAGGGACCTATGTATATTGCAAAAGACATGGTGCTGTGGAAAAGCCGGGATTCATTAACCTGTCAAAAGTTTTAGACCCGAAGTGCGTGCTTCCAAGCCGCAAATATTTTTCTGAATTTGATTTGCCACAACTGTATAATGAAACACGTCAAAGAATCGGTAGAGAGCTGGAGGAGGAGGCGTCGTATTATTCTGCCACAACTGACGTG
>JAVGVS010000836.1:49646-81480 GCA_032718565.1 Distichodus sexfasciatus
GACGCATCGTTCTACACGGGTAAATTAGCGCGGCGCACCCAAACCCTGTAGCAGATTCACAAACAACATGGCAACGACGGGGGAAAAGTATGGCGTCACATCAGTGCCAAAACAAGAGCGCGCAAAATGGCTTGCTGCAAAAAAAAATCCCGGGCGTAAATTTCACAGTCGCGCGCGCAAACGTGACACTCGAGAACACAAATTTAAGAATCGAGTGCGCGGTTAAATGTGACTGCCCCCCCACCATAATTAGACACTTTTTAGGTGAATAAATATGATTATAATATAAAACACGGAATCCAGAAGAATAAATATGGAAAAACGGAATTCAGGAAAAAAATCTAATGGAATTAAGGAAAAAACAAAAGGGACCTATGTATATTGCAAATTGTATATTGTGGAAAAGCCGGGATTCATAAACCTGTCAAAAGTTTTAGACCCGAAGTGCGTGCTTCCAAGCTGCAAATATTTTTCTGAATTTGATTTGCCACAACTGTATAATGAAACACGTCAAAGAATCGGTAGAGAGCTGGAGGAGGAGGCGTCGTATTATTCTGCCACAACTGACGTGGTTTTGAACCATTTATTTGCCATCTGTAGTTTGATTTTGAGTAGGGGAGGAAAAAATCGATTAAAATCGAAAATCGGATTTATTGGGAAAAAATCGGAGACGTGTGGTCCCGTCACGTCACGTCACGTCACTCCGTCCCGTCTATACTACATCTGTGTGTTTCCTTCAGTTATTTAAAAATTAATCATTAATCGCAGCTGAGGTAAAATGTTCGAAGTTAAATTAATCGTGAATCGTGATATGAGGTCATATCGCACGGCCCCGCTCCGTCTCCATCTAGCAGCTGACTGTTACATATATATCAGTATTTTTACTGTATTTTGTCTCTTGCATGAAGGAAGTGGGAGTTAAAGGGAAATTCTTGACACTCCTCCTAAAACATATTTTACAGTGCAGGAGAACGGGGGCTAATGAGCGTGTGTCATGTGGGACAGTCACGGCTCTGTGAGTCACACACGACAAGGTTTATTAGTGTCTGAGCTGCTGGACTTAGACCGGCCGAGTGAGAAGCTCAGATGTCCTGGCACACGTTAACTAACACCCACTAACATGTATGTTTTGTTGTCTGTCCAACAAACTTCCATTTTTTTTTCTCTAACACGGTTTTGTTAAAGTAAGTAACTTAGACGGTAGATTTGTAGTCAAGATCACCTAAACCGAGACTTAGTCCTGACCGAGACCAGAGTGTGTCGAGACAGAGACAAGACCAAGACTCTGAAGAGCCGGGTGTAAACACCCCTTTATCCATTTGGTGTCTCTCTCAATACAGAATAAAATTTTTTGATAAGAAATCCTGCATTTTTCTATATTTATTTCCGTGTTGGTTACTCTCTAACATTATGAAAAGGAAAAAAATCTTTTCTGATCAATTGAAAATCAAGAAATGCTAAAGTTTGGGGTAATTCGTGGGCCGATTTGGACTCATTTTGGGCTATAAAACGCGCTGCTTTTGGCCTTTCCGGAAGAGAACATTTGTGCGCATGAGTCGCGAGCGCTAACGTTCGCGTTAACATCGCAAATAATGTAATTAATGCATTTTTACGCAATTATTTCCGTTTTTATGCATGGAATTCCTCATCATTACATCTACGCAGTCACAAAATTAAATAAGCCCTTCGAGTGAGAAGTAAAAGTGATGGAAGGTGACCGATGAGGAGAACAATTTGATTGTAAAAATTCTCCAGATGCAACTTTAAAGACAAAGTTTGGGCACAATCTGCACTGATGAACCTTTTTTCCCCCCACCCAACAGGCAGCCTGTACGGCAGACGCTACTCTGGAACCGTTCTTTATGAGCTTGTCGGCTAAATCGGTCTGCAACCTCCATTATGGACATTATCAGCAGAGGGAGGTTGCACATTAAACTGCTTAATTTTGATGGATCACACATTTATTTGCTTTATCTTGACAAATAATGTAAGGAAAAATTAATGTTAAACTTGTGAGTAATCATGATTCATTGCTTAGATCAAAAACAGCACTTTATAAATAAATTCGACTTGACGTTAATTTTAGTAATCAAGTCCCTGCACGAGTGTGTACTAGAGGTGTAATGATATATCAGTTCAAAAACTGGCAAAGAACATCATTCATTTCCATAACGAAGACGTCATACCTGTTGCAACTTTATATTCAACTGGATTTCTAATGTTTTTAAAAGGGTAGATTATTTTTCGTTTAAATAACCGGTTGAGCTCAGGATCCAAAATGTGTTTTTGTGATTTAATATGAATGGAAGTGATGGTGTTAAATCGGCATATGACAGTGTTTCATATCGACCGTCGACTCCTCGAATGGAAATCGCATCGCGGCAGACGTCGTATCGCTGTCCGTTTAACTGATTATAATATGGTATGGGGACCGATTTACAGCCCTGGCGTACCTGTTGAGGCTGCAGCCGTGTGTGGAAGTGGTGAAGAGCAGTTTAGGTTGGCACAGAGCAAAACGTTCAGGAATCCACGACCAGATGTCTCTGATCTCCTTGGCACTGACAATCTCCGAACAGAAATTATCAGCGTTCACAGCTAACTGCACATTACGCCTGGACAGAGAGAGAGAGAGAGAGAGAGAGAGAGAGAGAGGTCAGATGTCTGCTGCAACGGAAAACGTGTGTGTGAGCTCAAAGTAATGAGAGACAGAGAAAATGATGATGATGGTGAGATGAAGAGTACCTGATGCTGATGTGGGAAAGCACAGAGCACAGGAACAAACGGAAAAGGAGGAGGACAGACAAGCAAAAGAAAAAATGTGAACTGAGAGAAAGAAAAAGAAACGGTTGAAAATATGCCATTGGTTATGTTTTTAGATAAACAACAACATAAAACAGATTACGAAAATAAATGCGTTTAAAAGTTAATATCCCGTGCTCCGTACACGTGTTCATAACTCTGGCAAATGTTCACCTATTTTCAAAGTGCTTTTACTGTTGCATTCAGAATTCAGATTGCAACACGTAGCTACGATGCCTTGCAAAACCCCAAAAGCTGTTTTAAAAATTTTGGAGTAAAGCGCGATTAGCGAGGTAACAGACCAGCGGTGTTGGGGACGTGGTGTCTGTGTGGGTGTTTTGAACATCCTTTGTAACAGATTTGTAATTTTTAACAAGGAGTCGTAGCTATATATTTGCAACAAAGTGATCATTATATTGCTCACCACACCTAAAACATGTGAACTTTGAAATGACCGTTATATCATACAACATCATCATATTACTGATACATGACAATTTTAACAGTGAACAATAAAAAGTCAGTTTATGTCATCTCAACATGGCACAACATCACTTTTTCAGGCCGATATGAAACCAATAATGTAAATTTGTATATCTGCCAATGCTATACAAATCGGATGCAGTCTTTTTAAATAGAAATCAGAAAATAATGCTTTAAAAATGTCTGAATAAATGATTAATCTGCAGTGCTTAAGGAAATACTTGACTCAAAAATTCTTCGTTTAATCACAGTTCTGTAATTTTGTGACGGTCCCTAATCCTGCGGCGCTAGAACCGTCAGGAGCACAGAGATTGCGAGTGAGAGCTGGTGTTGTTAAGGAAATTAAACAGTGTAATCGTGATTTGCTTTTGGGGTTGTACTGTGTTGTGTTGCTTGTTCTGCTCATTACCATATCAATATTTATGAATTAGTGGGAATGTTAAACAATAAATTAGCTTCACCGCAGTGCCACTTCACATGCAGAGCCAATTGTAGGGCCCTATGATTTACGCAACGCGGACCGAATCGCGGAATTCAACCAATAAAATGGAATCCGTTGTAAAACGCGGAATGTCGTATGATTCGCTGATATCGGTGTGTGGGCAAAGCAATGGTTTCTAATCAATTTTGGCCGCTGCAGCCCCCTCTCTGTACGTGTTACCTGTTGAGGTGGGAGTCAGCTTTCCACACACACAAACGCACAGACACAGAGGGGGAAACGTCAACGGCCAGCTATGGCGAAGAGGTTGAAACACCGAAGTCCTCAAAAAAATGACGGAATTCGAGTGTCAGTGCTAAGTTTAGAGCAGAACAATACCCAAAAGATTTTTATGAATTGGGAGAACAACTCTTTTGTAAGTTTTGCCAGCACACGATGGACTGCACCCGCAAGAACACGTGACGACCACTTACAGCCAAAAACTCGCATCAGAAACGTTTCGTTTTGCATGAAAAAATGAATGTTTTTTGTTGTTTACAGGTAAAGGTTTTACCAAAGCAGAAAATGTTCTGCTGAACCCCAGCACTTTGTTGAAGTTGAATAACAGTCATTTAATGTGACTTTTTTTCTATTGCATTGTTCTTTTTTCCCCATCCACTCCATAATTAGACACTTTTTAGGTGAATAAATATGATTATAACGTAAAACACGGAATTCAGAAGAATAAAAATGGAAAAAACGGAATTCAGGAAAAAAATCAAACGGAATTTAGGAAAAAACAACGGATTTCATAGGGCCCTACTAATTGTATGTGCGCGCATTTACAGATCGGCCCAATGCCAACAGTAGCCAATCCAGCTATTTTACACGTTATCGGACCGATATACGATCCACGTATCTGATCGGTGCCATTTTTAATGTAATCTATCTGTTCATCTACTTATCTGTTATTGCAATTACAAGTTACAAAGAATGTTCCAAACGCACTCCTTCCACACAGACACAGGCACAAAGATGAATGTATTATCAATGAGACTTTACTCCGGACAATAACAATTTTGGTGTGTGACGTGGTATTGTAACTAAATGTTTAATATGTAGTGGGCAATATAATAATCACTTACAAAAGTGATGGACGACGGTACAGACAGGGCTGGGAAATTAATCCAAAAGTTCTGAAAACGTATATTAGAAGCTCCGTCTGCCGTAATCTTGCCCGTGTCAATTATTTCAGTAACTTTTAAAATTGATTTAATACTTTTTAAAAAGAATTTCCCACGTGCGCGTTCATGTGGTGAACTATAAATATATATACACAGTTCAGAAACCTTAACATGAACTATAAAAACAAACAAAAATTCATTAAGCATAATCAAAGTAAAATCTTCAGTTAATGGTGACACTGAATTGAGATGATATCGCCCAGCCCTTGGTCCCGAGTTGCCTTTTTGACTCACGGTGATGTTATTTACGGCACACTGAGCGTAAACGCTTTTCCACTTATCTCTTCCACACCACACTACAGTGAAGCACACTTAAACACTCCCCCGAAGATGCCCGTGTAGAGCTTGGATTACTTGATTGCCTATTGATGAGCAGTGTACCTCTTCTGCCGCACGGTGATGCCTTTCTGCTGGAGAGATTTCTCGTTGGCCAGCTGCAGTAAGTTGATCTCCTTGCGGCTGAACAGGCGAATGGAAAAAGCTTTCTCCAGCAGCTTATCCGGACTCGCGCAGCTGCCCACGTCCCTCACGAACGCCCGGACGTCCGCCCTGACCGCCGCCGAGTCTTGCCTGGCGAGAGCGGCCCCCGACCCGGCTTTCTGCTTGCGGTAGAACTTAAGGAGGGCCAGAGCGACGCGGTACAGCACTTTGTAGCCCTCTACCAGGAAGACGTCCAGCACCCGGGCGGCGTGAGCCAAGGGCAGCTCACCCAGCACCCAGCGCTGCCAGTCTGAGTACACGTCCAGCACGTCGGAAGCGGCGTCCACCAGCAGCTTGTGGGCGGCCGGGCAATACTTTTGGGCGAGGTCGCCGAAGGTCATGCAGGACGACTGGTAGGCCAAGAAGGTCTGGTCGAGCATGCGGCGCGACGGCTCGTTGCAGGCCAGCAGCCGACTAACCGCTTCGAAGCAGCACGCCTCGTCCGGGCTCCAGTGCAGCAGCAGCGCGGTGACGGCGGGCAGCGCGGGGCAGTGCGACACGTCCGGGAACTCGCCCGCCACGCAGGAGATGACGGCGTGCGCCGATCCCTCCGCCTCCGGCTTCAGACAGTATGTCGGCAATGGAGAGCCGTCCACAAAGTCTGGAAGCGGGAAGGAGGACGGGTTCCGTTTGCTGCCTGCAGCGCTGGCCCAGTCGCGGTAGACGCCGGCATCCGGGGTGACGGTGCGACAGGGCAGGGCCTTGATCAGATGGCGGTACACCAGGGCGCGCTGAGCGTGGTTCTTGGCCCAGTGTCCCGAGCGGGCGTGAGATTTCAGCTCTTTAGAGTCCTTGTACTCGGTTTTTCCTGCGGCCGCATCACGTGACACCTCGCCCATCTGGGACCAGTCCACAAATGCCCCAAAATCCTCCTCTGCCATGACCTCTGACCTTACACACACACACACACACACACACTTCAACAGACACACACACTAACCTCCCATACTGTCACTGCAAAGGAAGAGAAAGAGAGATGATCAGCTCTTCTACAATTGTGCGTTTGTAACACGGACAAATAACATTAAGCAATTACACGTTATTAGATTTTTACAGACAGGAAACTGGCCCAATTTTTCTCTCAACTTCTCAGTCTTACGTCTTGTTCCATCCTCAAATTCCTCTCTTGAACCTCTTTATGTTAGTGCCAATTCATGTGTGTTACCCACCAAAAAATAACTTAAAACATAAATGCAACATTTGCTGAGTGAAAGCAAACCTGCATGCTTTGTTTACACCACAAACGCATGGTGTAGCACTTTGCGTTAAGTAGCATTGGCGAGTGAATGATTATTTGTCACTTTGAACACAGCACAGCACACAGTGCACCACAAACAAATGTCAACTCTGCATTTGACCCATCCATGAAGGAGCAGAGGGCAGCTTTTTGGCAGCTCGCAGGAAGCAGTGCTTGGGGATGGTAAATATGGTGAAATATGTCTCATACACCGAGTTGGGGAATTCATCTAGAATTAATCAAAATTAACATTCATGACAATCTTGTCCATGTGATTTTTTTCAATTATTTTTGAAATTCTTCTATTTCTTTAATTCAGTTAATACATCCCCAGTATGTGTGTGTTCAAACTACCACTTTAACGCACAGTTGAACACGCACAGTTGAACATATCTTACTGACTGTACAAACCTTGTCTGTGAATTATGAAAGCAATATAAATTACTCATGATACTGATTTGAGGACACATCGCTCAGCCCTAGCCTTTCACGTCAGAGGATGAAACACTAGCGGAAAGGTAAAGTGTAGGTGAGGTCAGGGTGGGTGACCTGAGGGTCAGCTAATCAGCTTGGTCAAGCCTCTTATCAAACTGGTAATGACGCAGTGGTGAGCAACAGGAACGAGTCAGTGCAGAGCTCAGTTTACCACCGTAATGTGAGTAATGTGCGATTGATTTGGAGCATAACCTTTCTCCTCTATTAGCAGTTGGTTAAAACACACAGCTTGCAAAGAAAGCAACATTAACACACATCAGGACTTAAACAGTCTCCGTGATTGTGCTGACTTGTCTAATGCCCTGCTCATGTGCACCACACCTCAAGGAGAATCCTACACCACCTGCGGTGCCATTCATGAGAGGCTGGCAGACCGGTTTGACAAAACGAAATCTTTACCTGTCCTGGACGGCATGCTTATGTACTGGCAACATAACTGAAATTGTGACAAATGCATGCCAACTGCATGACAAATAATCACTCACTTAAACGTACAGTTTGCATGTAAACACACTGCATGTAAAAGCATGCCGAATGTAACGTGGGTAATGCACATTTCGCATTTACGGCATATAGCAGATATCCTTATCCAGAGTGACTTTCATTTCAAAATTAGAGGGACAGTCTCCCTGCAGCAACTTGGCGTTAAGGGTCTTGCTCAAGGACCCAATGATGGTAGTGCTGGAGGTAGGATTCGAACGCACAACCTCAAGTTTACTTCGCGCTCCCGCTACTCACTTCCACTCGATTTATGTAGTAAGACTATAAGAAAAGTGAGTGGAAGTGAGTAGGGGGTGTGTGAAGTAACTAGTTTAGGAAAGCAATGCAAATCCAGGGTAAGAACGTTTGACGCTGAGGTATAGAATGAAATCCCCGACGACTTCAGAATCCCGGCTAGACGCACTTTTTAGGTCTTAAAAAGAGGACATGTCCGGGGGAAAGAGGACGCCTGGGCACTCTTGTCCTAAAAACCAGTCCACCATCACCTCTGTAAAGGTGCATAGCATGTCAAGATTTGTGTACTTTTTTGTGTAATGTTTTATGAACACATATACATGTAAAAATATGTGTAACGCACACACTGCACGTAAAGACCTTAATTTCACGCTTCATATAAATATGTGACCCCGCCTGTGATAACCCGGCTAAAATCGCCAAATCTACTTATGAAATAAAGAGCGTCAAAGTAGTCATAGCGAGAAAAATGTCAACAATATGCCATATGAGTTTATTGCAGTAAATGACAGATTATGTACTGAGGTTTTCGGATGTAATGTTTGAAATGTAATTTCTAACAGGATAAATAGCGAAAGTCGTGACTTTATTCACCTTACGTTTCCATTTTCCACCGGAAAATACCGGAGGTTGGCTTCGTAAACATCGCTTTTCTAACGTCTTTGGGATTACTTTATGTGCAAAAGCAACTGGTGATTTGTGTGTTATTCGGTTTAGGAACTACTGTTCTATCATTATAAAGTGCATTCAGACATTAAGATCAATGTGTATCCGCGGCAGTCACGTCAGGTAAAGAGGAGGTAGAAAAATTACGACTTTAGCCGGGGGCCGCTTTCTGTGTGTGTTGCTTTGTGTCACTGTGTACACACCAGAAACAGTGCTTTGTTTTCGGTAGATGAACGTTTTGTCAATCTAACCATTTCACCTATTTCATCGACATTTTATGCTTGGTATCTCTCTCTCTCAAAAAAAAAAAAAGACTTCGACGCTAACTCTGAGGTAATTCTGATTCCCATGGCGGCGCCAATAAGCAAGGAACAGAAGGTAGCCGAGTGTTTAAACATGCTTTTTCGTGTTGATATGCATGCTTTTTCGCCATGCATATCATAATAAATAGACCCATTTTCCAAAAGTACCAGAGTTTTTCCATAAATCTCACTTGAAATGGGAGAATGTACGCTTTAATTTGGTATATGACACACAGTCAGGATAATTATGGTTCAAAGATGCGTCGGTGTTGAAAATATGTGTGTTTTCACATTGAAATTTCTCAAAAACCGGTTTTTCTGAGCCTGTAATTTGCCAAATCTTTGACATGGCCTTACTTGGTCAGTATTAAAGATATCAAGGTGACATTTTCAGAAAATGTTCTTTAAATTATGTAGAATTATTTTATGTATAAAACAGAGTTGCCAAAAAATGACTTTAGCTGGGTTACCGTAGGCAGGGTCACATATGTGTGTAATGCACAAGCTGCATATAAAGATCTGTGTAATGCACGAGCTGCATATAAAGATCTGTGTAATGCACGAGCTGCATGTATCAGCACGTGACTAAGGCAGTCACTCTGCATGAATTAGGACGTGATTAATGCACGTAAGTCGCAGGTATCAATACGTGACTAAGGTAGTTATGCTGCGTGTTTCGGAGCGTGACTAAAGCAGCTCTAGATGCGATCGAGACTCACTCTCTCGCACACGCACACGCACAGTTACCGTGTTAAGGCTACAGCTTGGTTCATCATCAGCCTGTCAGTCGGACCGCATTTTATCCAAAATCATTTTTGGTCTTTATGTCCGTGTTCCACGCCTTCAGCGTTCCCGTAGTGACCTGGCGCTCCGCCGCCGTCGAGACGCCGTGACCGAGAGGCGACGCGTGCCCGGAGGGTGATCGGAGCGGGACGTGCTGCGCGTCCAGCGCGTTTTTAATAATTTGGCGGGTTTATAATAACAGAACCGCTCTTACCTGCCTGGATTTCCGCCGCCTTGAAACTGCGCCGCGCGCATGCGCACGAGATAAGAGCGATGAGCGCGCGTCAGGCCACGGGAACGCGCACAGGGAATTGACGCAGCCACGCGACCAGATGTTTTACTCAATAAAAGTCTCAGAAATAAGTACGCTATAAATGCAATGTCATCAGATAAATAGACCGATGCATACGCAAGAAGATAGATCCTTTATTGATCAATTCACGAAATTATTAATTATTATCAAAATTATTAATGAACTATGCCATAAATCCATAATCTACACTCGTTGATGAACGCTCCAGAATTCCAAGCATATGATCATTTTACATGACGATTTTGGCTATGACTTTAAAAAGATTGCTTTGAGGATCTCAACAAAAACCTCCCATAAGAGGCCAATTTGTGTATTTCCAGTATTTTTTGGAACTTTTAATGTTTAAATTGTTTTAAGATGGGACGCGTCACCGCGCTCTGAGTGCGCGTGTCAGTGGCTCGGGAGTGCGCAGAGGAGGCGGTGGCGCGCCTCATGACTCCAATTACGTTAATTAAGTTAATTAAGTTAATTAAGTTAATTAGCAGAAGGCGTTGACCTCTCTCTCTATCTCTCGCTCTTTCTCTCTCCGCATGTTTTTCATGCTCTGCTTGTTTTTCTCATTTCGGCATGTTGATGTCTTGCACCAAGAAAATAAGACCAAACAAATCCAGCAGTTTATTCCCTATGCAAAGCCAGGAATGCGTTGAAGTTGTACTTCAAGGTTCCAGATTCTTTATGTAAACCATAAATACTCCTGAGATATGCTTATAATTTTACACAACGTTAAATAATGAAGAGGTACAAATTTACCTTGTTCTAAGTAATATAAAATATGTAACATATCCCCCCCCAAAATTGAAATAATAAGTAATTTGGATACATCTCTACTTGGTCCAAGATATGGCTAATGTTAATGACAGTTAACAAAGAATGGATTATATATTTGTATTTATCGGTATGTATTTGTTGAAGTATGTCATAAATCAGTGACTGTAACAGTGCTGATAACAGTCGATATAGTGGCCTCTTTTAGCCTGGCTACATTTTTGTTTTCTCTCAATAAATAATATATTCTGCAGTTGTACGTCATAAGTATCAGCTGTTCATATAGTTCATACACACACACAACACACACATCTGAGAGAGAGAGAGGCAGATGGAGTCTCTCCAAGCTTAAAGGCTTAACACTTTTCAAATCCTTCCGCTTCTTCTGTCTGACATTATTTCTGTCTTCTCAGTTCATGTGAAAGTGTTTATCTGCACAAATCACATACAGCAAATAACAGTACTGCAGGACCATATACCATTTGTATCATTTTTTTTATTCCTTAAAAGACATGGATTCTTCAGTAGAGCATAAATGCTGAATGTGGTTTATTTGTGTGAGGTCTCAGGCTGCCCTCTGCTGGACAGACCTGTGTACTGCCACAAGCAGACTGCAGCAGGCCTTTATAACCACTGGGGGCGCTGTTTTGTCAAAAAAAAATCCATTTTATTAGGTTTTGAAAAAATCATCTTCTGAAAACCTGCTGAAGTGAGTGATTATTTGTCATTGTGAACACAGCACAGCACACGGTGCACTACAACCATGTGTGCGCTCTGCATTTGATCCATCCAAAAAGGAGCAGTGGGCAGCTTTTTGGCAGCTTCTCTTGAGTGTCTCTGTTGTGGCCAGGCAAAACCCTAAATAATTACAGACTAATGTTTTCTGAATATCTCCAGTCTCTATCTTCAGCTTCTTCTTTTCTTATTCTTTCGGCTGCATGATATCGGGTAGATATTCAGACTCTGACTTGGACCAAGTGCCATAGATTACTCTCATTCTTCTCGCTCATTTTCATACAAGCGTCCGAACTTAACGCTATCAGATCACACAAGTAAAACCCTGCGCTGTTCGTTCTGAAGAACAAATACAGAGCTATGTAAAGCAGAGAGAGTAGAAGAGGGAGAGAAGGAGGGCAAAGACAGATCATTCAGTCTCTCAGCCATCTCCACAACTGCCTGTCTGGTTCTGGACAATTGCCGCCCTCGTCCCGTCCTCATCTTCGACTGATGGACAAGGTAAAATTCACGCCTTCGGCCCTGCTGAGCACCCGAGGTGCGCTGCACATGTCCCAGGTGATCATGTGCGTGGTGACCTTTGTGGTGGGGGCCATCTGGAGTCAGCCGTACCACACCTACTGGATCTACGCCATGGTGATCTGGGCGCTGTGCCCGCTCATCACCCTTGTCATCACTGTGGTGGAGTTGCTGCTCCTGCACAAACTCTTCCTCTACATGTGCATGGACTGGGACGACTTCACCACAGGCATGGCCATGATGTCCTCCCTCACCACTTTCTCCTGCTGTGTCACCATCGCCAACTTCTACACCTGCAGGAGGTGTTTGTGGGGCTGGGTCATGACTGTGCTGTCGGCCATCTGCTGCCTGCTCTACTGCGTCGAGACGTTTCGAGACAAGTGCGACTCTACACGCTCGGCTACCTACGTGGCTGCACTTCCTGGCTTCATCAAGGTCCTGGAAGCCTTTGTCAGCTGCATCATCTTCGTCTCTCTGATCGGCTATGTGGGTCAGCCGGCGCTGCAGTGGTGCATCGTGGCCTACGTGATCCCCTTTCCCATCATCCCCCTCATCATCATCACCAACATCATGACCAAGCTGAAGAAGTGCCTCCCCTTCAGCATCGACAAGTTCGTCATCGTCTTCCTCATCATTTCAGTGCTGCTCTACATCTCGGCCGCCATCATCTGGCCTATCTACAGCTTCCGGCACAACCCCAAACCCAAAGACTGTCCCGGGAACAGCTGTGTGTGGAGCATCCAGTTCATCGTCACCTTCATGACCTACGTTAACCTCTTTCTCTTCACTCTTGACCTCATCCTCACCTGCCTGGGTAAATGTGGCTTTAGACAATCCTGAGACACTCACAGACTTTTTGTTCTTATTTTTTAAATGTATTGTCTTTTTTTATACATTCATAACTGTTGTAGCATCTCTTCTTTTTTCTTATTTTTCTAAAAACATGGTAAAACCATTTTCCTCTGTGTTGTGAGCCTATAAATAAATTGTTCTTTACTTAATCAACCCTGAGTTTCACTATTACATCAATTCCTTGCACATACACATGCATAAACATAAGATCAAATATAAGAAACACAGTGAGACAGACTTGCAAACTGCAGGACAGTTTTATTGGTTAACATGTGCTTGTTATTGCTGGAAGATATATTTTACATTTACATATTCAGCATTTATCTGATGCCCTTATCCGATGCTGCTGCCATATATATATATATATAAAGGTTTGTCCAACGATTTTACAATATATATAAACTTGTGCTGGACTGGGTCAGTATCTAGAGAGTGGAAGCAGCACTGGATAAGGGCATCAGATAAATGCTGAACATGTAAATGTAAAATGTCCTACAGCAATAAGACCAAGTGCTTGCGGTAATGCAACTCTTCTCAAGCACGTGTTAACCAATAAAACGGTCCTACAGTTTGCAAGCCTCTCACTGTGCATCTTTTTTTAAACTAAAATGACCTCCAAACAAAAAGAGACAATCAGCAACAGCATTATACCACAAGGACCAGGACAATTTATTTAAAAAAAAAACAAAAAAACAAAACCACAACAAATGGGCAAATTTGGACAGTTGGTAGTGTAACGGTTATGGAGTCCCGGACCAGTAAAGGTACCACTTAGGTACTCATGAAGAAGGTATGTCCTCAAGCACTGCTCCCAGGGCACTGCCAAAAGCAGTGAAGTAGTGAAGGATGGGTTAAATGCAGAGTTCGCATGTGGTTGTGGTGCAGTGTGTGTTGTGCTGTGTTCCCAATGACAAATACTCACTTAAAAGAATCTTGGTGAAAAGTGCATAAGTGGATTTCAAACAGTTGGTGAAGGAGGGCCAACTACTAGTGAACAAATAATCACAACACTTTCACAACTAAGCAGAACCAGACAGACATGATATGTGACTTGAATTCTGACAGTGATGTGGTTTTTCGGAACTGAGTTCTGTCATTTCTAGAAGATAAGCGTGAACCAATCATGACATTGCTGTTGATGAAAGTAAAAGGAAACTTTACTTAATTGTAGAGAGCTGATGGTGTCCTTTATCAGGCTGCACCACACACTCCCTCTCCTAGTCCAGCGTAGGAAAAATTTATGTAAAGCAGTTCTTATGTGAGTGGTTAAGGCGATCAAATATATCACACTCTCGCAGCTGTCAGGTAGCGAGGACTCGCCAGACCCTCTCGTCCACTTTAGAAAAACATTCTGCAAAAACCAGTTGGAGCTGCACCTGCAAAATGGGCTGTTGTGGCTTGAGCATGTCGAGCGCATTGCGACTGCTGGAGGCAGTGTTCTGTGGTTTGGCCTTAATGATCCCCATGTTCTCTGGAGCGATGCGGAACCCGTACGGCGTGTGGTGCGAGTTCGTGTGGACACTGGGGCTGGTGGTCGCCGTGGTGATCTTCGTGCTGGAGAAGTTCCTCTGCAACACAATCGTGGAGATGGTGGTGTTGAAGCACAGTTGGGCCGATCTCACCTGTGGATTGTCGCTGGAGATCGCTGTCATGCTGCTCTTCGCCTCTGGCATCTACTGCTTCGTCTTTGTGTGCCTCTCATGCGTGGCGGCAATTTTCTGTGCCTTGTTTTCCATCGTGGCACTGGTGCTGTATGCGGTGGACGCTGTCATGGCCAAACTAAAGTGCCCCAACGGCTACCTGTCGGGCCTCAGGGGCCTCCTACGCTTCTTCCAGGCCCTGATCGCCTGCGTGCTGCTCGCAGCCATCTCTGATTACTTCCTGGGCGTGGAGCGGCGCTTCATTCCGCCCGGCATGGTGTGGTGCATTGTGGTCCACGTTGTCTGTTTCCCGGTGTCAGTGCTGATCATCCTGATCCATCTGATCAAGCTGCTGGGAGCATTGCTGTGCTTTGCCCTGGACAGGTTGGAGGTGATTTTCAACATCGTCGCTGTGGCGCTCTACATTTCCGCTGCAGTCATCTGGCCACTCTACGCTTATAAAAACTACATGAGAGGTGCGGCACACAGCGACCGACTTCACGACCGCCGCTATCATGACCTCAACATCGCCACGGTCCTGACCTACGTCAATCTGGCCTTGTATGTGGTCGATCTAGTCCTGTCAGTGATTGCTCTTTACAAACGTATCTAAAAGCACATGCTCGGAGTAATATGGTGAAAGTGAACACAAGCTTAACTGTGGGCGATAAATGGCAACACTGCTTAATTGTATTAGGGCAAATGTTTTGATAACTTTTACACATGATGAGGACTTTAGTCTCTAAAGTGAGTGATAATTTGTCATTATGAACATAGCACAGCACACAGTGCACAACAACCAAGAGTGACTTCTGCATTTGAGCCATCCATGAATGGGCTGACAGGCAGCACCGGGGAGCAGTACCTTGGGTACGATACCTTGCTCATGATTACCTCAGTGGTACTTTTATCGGTCTGGGACTTGAAACCTTCTGATTACAGGGCCAACTCCCTAACCGCTACACTACCACTGCCCCTGTGAAATGCATATGTGACATCATTGTATTTTTATAGCTTTTTAAAAGGCTATAATTTACACATATATTCAACATCATTTGACTTTGTGCAGTTACTTTCTCAATCTCTAAATAATGACATTCAGAGCCCTTTCATTAGATTCATTTGTTCATTGATCATTTATGCCAAGTTCAGTCCTGTCAAATTACAAATGATATACTGTAAAATTGCACACCTTTGCCACCAAGTTCTCCAGCCTGGAGAGAAATTTTATTAAAAGTATACTGTCATGCATGTGTGAATCCTGTAAGTTTGTCTGTTGATTTCAGCCACCTGGCGTGTTTAGTGTGTTTCTGCCTCCTTTTTTGCCAATGCCTGGTGCTAATCGCTTTAAATAAACATCTTTGAATACAGTCAACTCCTGCATCTCGCCTTCTTCAGCCTCCCACCCCTTGCTCACACTGACAGTTTAGTGACACTGAGAACAGCTTCAAAAGCTTTTATGCCCAAAAAATTGTTCTGATCTGGTTTAGAGATACATTTCTCACAGTCTAGTTCATAACAATTGCAACACAAGTAAAAAGATGAGGTAATTTTTTATATGCCAGGGCTCCATTCCAGCAGGAACATAATTCTCCTTCATCAGTTCTTCTCCATCAGCTGTCCTCCATCTCCTCCAGCACTGTCTCCACCAGGCCCTGGAAGTGCAGGTAGAAGGCATTGCAGTAGCTGGGTTCCTTATTGGGGCAAGACTGAAACTGCTCTGGCTTCTGAGAGCTGAACGGATTCGTCCCGGTTCCCTTAATGTCCACCTCCAACTCCAGGAGGATCTGCAGGGAGTACTGCAGCTCTTCATCACTAGGAGAATGAGGAACAGAGGATAATTAACCAGAATAAGAATCATAATCAGAAAAACGTTTACTTACCCCATGGGAAACTGCTTTTTGGTGCAACTTTTCATAATATAATGTGGTGGTGGCCAAGTGGTAGGAGACTTGCCTATTGGCCAAGATGGTGTAGGATAAAATCAAACTTTGGGGTAATCGGCTTGCTCAATGGCTCATTAAGGACGGTTCTGGCAATAGGAGCTACTTTGGGCCCTTAAGCAAAGCCCTTAACCTTAAATTGCTTCAAAGGAGCCTGTCCCTACATTTAGGACAAGAGTCAGTCTGAATAAAGGCTTCGACTAACTAACATAAATATAAATAACATCTTTCCTCAGGATGTGTGTGAGAGAGGGAGAGTGTTTTTACCTGCCCATAGTGAACATGGTGGGAATATTGTAGTCTCTTAACAGCAGCAGTGTGGGCAACCAGCCATCTGACATTCCCTGCCTGGAATCAAAGCCTACAAACACAATTTTACAAATATGAATTCCACAGGGTTCAATATTCGGTCCTCTGCAGTTCTCCTCCAGAGCAGGAGCATGTTGTGCAATGTGTGTGTGTTTGTGTGTACCTGGGTGAAAGCCCACCACCAGATCCGGTTTTGCAGCTTCTCCTTTCTCCACAACCTCCTCCCAGAATTGGTGGTAGAGGCCCTTGTAGGCGCTGATGTAGACTCGCCCCCGGGGCCCAAATGCCCTCAGTGGAGGTCTCATGATGGGCCCCTGCACCACCTCCGGCCCCACCATCACCACCTCCAGGCCCTGGTGCCCGGGGAACATGCGGCTCAGCTCGTCCAGGTCGCTGATTCTGGCCCCCAGCGTCTCGGCATTACCAGCCCCCACCACATGGATGGTCAGCGGGTGTTTGTAGGGGTTCAGGCTAAACATCTGCACTCCCATGCCTATGGTCAGCGGCCGGGACAGGAACTCACTACACACTCTCCACACGGACTGGTAAAGCTCCTCCTCCTGGGGCCGTGGCCTGCAGGCGTTGGTCCAGAGCTCGGTCATGTTTTTGCCAGACAGAATGGGCTCTAGGCGGGGCGTGAGGTCACCCTGCATGGACAGCCAGTCCTCCCAGCACCTCATCTCTTTAGCAGGCCGGGACCAGGGCTCTGTGGGGAAGGGAAGGTCTCCTGTTGGATGGGACAGAGGAGAGAATTTCAGACAAAGGAGCTATAACATCTCGAAAGTATAAAAGGTCCTAAAATTGAACCTTGTGGCATCCCAGGCTGGGTGCGTTGGGATCTTCAGTTGGGAAGATCTTCCCCCAGGAGTTTTTCATGATGCATATGCATGCAACTGACATAAAACACAACATGCAACAGTATTGAATGTAGCTTCTCAAACAAACAAATGTAATACAGTTTGGAAAAAGTAAATAAAATTGAAAGGTTTAAAATAAAGAAACTGATCAAGGGTTCTATGTTTTCAAAATGTTTTAACATTCATTGTCGTTGAAAGGGTATTAAATCTATTTTACAATTTTTATTTTTGAAGCACAGAAGCCCAAATTAGGTCTTGAGATCCTTTTTCCAACATTTGTTTCAGAGTTGGAAATCTGATGACAGCAAGGTACACAAACACCTCTTCCTCATCACTCTTCCTCCTCACCCTGGTAAATCAGCCACTCCACTAGTCTATCTAGAGCAGCCATGCGCAGCTTTGAACAGTACTTCTTATGCGTGGACCAGTCCTGCTTCTGGCAGTCTTTACTGCAGTAATAAACATTCAAACACCTGTCAGAAAGAAAAAGTGAGGAGAAATTCACAATTCTGTCCACACCTGCAGAACTCTCTCCATTCCGTCCTTTTCACCTGTTCAGAAGATCTCTCACCTGGCACAGCGTTTGAGTGTGTCTGCTGCCTGAGACGACTCTTTTCCACATCTGGCACAGAATTTAAATGACTCCTCCATCGACCTGAACATCTCCTTCTGAGAGCGGAAGGTAAGGGGCTTACTGCCCTCACCAGCACGACTGAAGACAAACAGGAGGAATTAAAAGTGAGGAAGAGCACCTCGGATATACAGCTATGAGCAGCCGAAATCCTGTGTTGGAGTCTGGGTGAATAGGAGTCAAAAATCCCAGACACTACTCATAAGCAAGGCTCTTGTTCAGTACCCAAAATCACATTAAGACAAGTCAAAACACTGAAATGCTTAAGGGAAACTTGGACATGCCAACAAACATTCAAACCTAAAATTCATCTACACTCATTGCAACTTACTGTAGTAACTTTTGATTTTTACTGTATTTGGATTTTTCTCAGCTTTAATGTAATTTAAATAATTTTATATATGTATGTATGTATATATATATATATATATATTCAATTTTAATTTGTTAAATTTTACTGTTGTGTTCAATTTGTTTTCTTCCCATACACATGATTAACAACAGCTGCCCTGTTCCTCACACTCATGCCCACCGGCCCCAAACCTTACCGTCCTGCCCCCACCACACACACACACACACCGACATATTCTAGCAGGTGCCAGCATCATTCTGCAGGCTTATTTTTAACCTCTTGCCATTTTCATCGTGTCATATCAGCCGGAGTGCCGAGAATGAGGGGCAGAAACACATCATGTATAAATACACTCTCAAGCATAAATACTGCCTCAATTATAAAAATGTCACTCAAATCACAGGGTCAGTCTTTCCACGTTCTGTATTTGGGTATGGGTGGGAAGAAGAAGACACACACACACACATTACATCAGCAAAATCAGCGACATTAAATCAACATGTGCAACATGTGCCAAAGTTGGGCTGGGCCAAAGTAAGCTCTTTCAGGGTTAAATAACAGTTGAATATGGGTTAAGAGTGTTGTACGGTCATGTGATTTTGTGTGTGATTGTGTATGTGTGTGTTAATTCAAATTAAAATGAACCACAGTGTGTTGGGTTAAAGTTAAGGTTCAGGTTAAAGTTAGGTTCAGGTTTAAGTTATCAGGTGAACAACTTACACAGAGCAGATCATGTGACATAAATGAATTTCTCAGACATAAGAAGTGCATCTCTCTGTCTCACCTGTTGGTGTTGCTCATTACTCTTTAATTAAGCGGCTAATCAAGTTGTGCTCGTTGCTCTCCATGGCGCTCGGCAACTGGTGGAGTCTGCAAGCGGACTCATGAAGGAGATTTATAAGCGGTAGCCGCGTCAGGCTTGTGAAGTTCTGCTTCCGGCAGGAACAGAGGCTTCGTAGTACTTTCTCTTTCCTGTTACTGTAACTCGGTACTTTGTTTGGGTACTTGTACTTTTTTTGTGTAGAAATGTAAGTAATCTACTCCACTACTTTTAAAATGACATTTCATCACTGAGTACGCCTCATTTTGCACATCTTCATTTTCTACTTCCAGTTTAGACTTATATAAATACTGTTTAATAGATCGTCTGTTAATTATTGTCTGAATATTCATATTAAACTTTTACATTTAATGTAAAGAGACAGTCCCAATACTGTAACTGTAGTTCTCAACTTGACTGAGACATTTGCACATATTATTCAACAGTTTATATCTGTTATTTATTTATTTATTAACTGGATTCACGTCATCTTGTCCCTCTCTTCATACTTGTGATTTACAGTTCAACACAACCACATGTGACCTCTGCATTTGATCCATCCGAAAAGGAGCAGTGGGCAGTTTTTCGGCAGACCCCAGAAGGCGGTACTTGAGGACAGTACCTTGTTTGTATGTGTAGTGCCTAATTGGTACCTTTGCAGTTAGAACTTGAACTGGCAACATTCTGATCATGGACCCAGCACCACAACTACAGTCAGAAGTGGGCAAAGCGGCTATCTTCATTACTTAAGTGAAAATACAAATACCACTAGTGAAATGTTACTCGGATACAAGTGAAAGTCGTACAGTAAAATTTTTACTTAAGTTAAAGTACCGAAGTACTTGTTTTAAAAACTACTTAAGTATTAAAAGTACATCATCTTTCACCACATTGTTGCATTATTGGCACAACACTTATAATACCTAATCGTTCTGACTAGCTTGTAGATGCTGTGGAATAAGGAATTGTTAGAATATTACAGAATGAAACACAAGCTAAACGGATGAAGAAAACCAGTCATTAGTTAATTTTATTAATTAATAATTACTACACACCCCCACAAAACAGCATGGTAATGTTCTGACACAGCTCTGGCAGTGTGTGCGCACATAGACGTGTATGTTAATCAGGAGGACAGTGCAATAGCTGTAAATAAAATCAACATTCCAACCTGCTTAAACCCAGCTCTACACCTCTATTTTCATGACTTTCCAACAGAAACAATGTTTTAATCAAGACAGAAAACAGCAGAACTGTCTGAACTTGGTTTTATAGTTCCAGTCTACAGGCGTGATGTAACCCTACTGATTACTGATAGACTGTCACCTGTCAAACAACCAATCACCTTTTAGAAAAGGGGGAATAACATCCACTTCATCCACAGATTTGAAAGTAACAAGTAACAAGAACCTTGATAGAAATGTAGTGAAGTAAAAAGTACAGTATTTGTCTTTGAAATGTAGTGAAGTGAAAGTCATACGTTTCCAAATAAAATACTACTTAAGTGAAGTACAGATACTCAAAAACTGTACTTAAGTACAGTACTCAAGTAAATGTACTTAGTTACTGTCCACCTCTGACTACAGTATTACACTACCAACTGCCCCCTGTTTACCAACTGTTGTAAATGACCATTGAATATTGAGTGACAAATATTAAAAGTCCTGGCCTTAGTTCTGCTCAAACATCTAAAATTCACAAGTGACTGCGACTAACTGTTCACATGGTTAAAGCGTCAGGTCAAATGAACACTCAACTGCATAATGACATACGGAAATCAAAATTTTAGGTCCTGCTTCGCCTGTTAGTGTCTCCATTGGGAACTACTGTATAATAAAAGTGATGATGTTTGTGTTTGCATCTACACAGTCTGTCCACTGGAGGGCAGCAAGTGGTCAACTTTGTGGTCAGAGCACAGCCATCAGGACTCAAAGAGGGTGACAGCAGAGTATAGGATTGAAACTGTTTGGAGGATGCTACTTTTACATGCTTGCAGTCTCTGCTCTAATTCATCCCAAAGGTGTTCTATCAGGTTGAGGTCAGGACTCGCTCATCCAGGTCTTTATGATCCTTGCTTTGTGCACTGGTGCGCAGTCTTGTTGGAACAGGAAGGGGCCATCCCCAAACTGTTTCCACAAAGTTGGGAGCATGAAATTGTCCAAAATCTCTTGGTATGCTGAAGCACTCAGAGTTCCTTCACTGGAACTAAGGGGCCAAGCCCAGCTCCTGAAAAACAACCCCACACCATAATCCCCTCTTCACCAAACTTTACACTTGGCACAATGCAGTCAGACAAGTACCGTTCTCCTGGCAACTGCCAAACCCAGATTCGTCCATCAGATTGCCAGATGGAGAAGCGTGATTCATCACTCCAGAGAACGCATCTCCACTGCTCTAGACTCTAGTGGCGGTGTGCTTTACACCACTGCATCCGATGCTTTGCATTGCACTTGGTGATGTATGGCTTGGATGCAGCTGCTCGGCCATGGAAACCCATTCCATGAAGCTCTCTACGCACTGTTCTTGAGCTAATCTGAAGGCCACATGAAGTTTGGAGGTCTGTAGCGATTGACTCTGCCAAAAGTCGGCGACCTCTGCACACTATGCACCTCGATGGGTGAGTGAATACTTTTGGCAATATAGTGTATCTAAGCTCCATTACAAATTGGTTAAAATAGTAGTTATTACACTGCAAGCTACAGGAAAAAAGTAGCCAACTACATCCAAGCTGTTTCATCCAGTAATACTGAGTATTTGTGCTGTAGGATCCACCTTCTTCTTCTTCTTCTTCTTCTTCTTCTTCTTCCTCTTTCGGCTTTTCCCTTCAGGGGTCGCCAGGATCCACCTGAAGATCACTAATTAAAAATGTGAAACCTGACTTTAAAAGTAACATGAAAGTCGATATTTTTAACAATGTAAAGCTTAATCCGAATCAGGTTTGAATGGTGTTTTGGAGGTAGAGAGTGTTGTGATTTTCAGCTTGTATAAGTTACACTCAAATGTGTAAGTTCTGTCCGTTTAGACTTTCAGGTTCATACATTTTGATAAATAAAGTCACTCCCAAGGTGGACTCCATCCTCCGACTCCATCTGGCAGTTGCCAAGAGCAATGAGTATATATATATGTTAGCCAATCAGATGCCACTTCTGCCAATTTTACACCAATCACAAACACCAGCTAGTTGAAAATACTTATCTTTATAAGAAGAGGAAAATTATTGTAATGACGTAGCATTTTGCCACACTACATAACTATCTGTGAAAAGCTGTTACTGGAAAAGTTTAAAAAGTACCTTAGGTACCGATAAGCTGTAACATTGCCAGTTGTAGTTAGCTACTCCCCAACCCAGACCATATCCATCTGCATCTGAACAGGCTTGGTTCTGGCCAGTTCTTGAATGGAAAGCCCACAAGGACATTTGGTTGCTGATGTTGATGGTGCTGCTGTACATGTGAGAATGTGAGAGGAGAAATCCACCTAACACCACATTCAAGCAGTGACCAGTTCACCAGGAACACTTCTTTGTCTTTTCTGGAGGCGCTCCACAGCCACAGTTCGTTTTTGGGTTCTAATCTCAAGTGTGAGTGTACCAAAGGCTGTTTGATGGTTGAAAGACTAAAATAAAGGCTGGGAGTGGATGTGCGTGACTTCTCAGGTGAAAGTGAAAGTTGTTCTTCAGGCTGCGGTTCTCCTTCATCAGTTCTCCTCTATCTCCTCCAGCGCTGTCTCCAGCAGGCCCTGGAAGTGCAGGTAGAAGGCGTTGCAATGGCTGGGCTCCTTGTTGGGGCAGGACTGAACCTGCTCCGGCTTCTGAGAGCTGAACGGATTGGGCCCAGTTCCCTTAATGTCCATCTCCAACTCCAGGAGGATCTGCAGGGAGTACTGCAGCTCATGTTCACTGTTGCAGAGAATTAAAGAGTGGGGGAGAAATAGGAGGAGAAAATAAACAGACAGGTGCTAAGTCACATTTCTGTACAAAAAATGGAATCACAACCAGCCTCTGCATTTCCTAATTTCATGAACAGTCCCCCTGCAAACCTGGGGTTAAGGGTCTTGCTCAGGGGCCCAGTGGTGGTAGTGCTGGAGGTAGGATTCAAACCCACAACCTCTTGGTCCAGAAGTGGGTATCTTAACCAATAGGGCTGGGTATTGTTGCTGATTTCCTGAATCGATTCGATTCCGATTCACAAGGTCATGATCCGATTCAAGTCTCGATTCGATTCGATTCGATATCGATTTATTTAGAGATTTCTTTGCGTCAATACTAGTTTTGCTTGGTTATAAAATTAGGCCAGCCGGTGATTTGAGCAGAGCAGCTTCAGCCATGGTTCTATTTGATTTCGGTTTCGCCGGTCTCGTGTTTTTATAGCTCTCCTTGCGTGGTCGCGAGAAGTAGTGCATAGCTGCAGGAAAAGATCGATCTGCCAATTTTTGAATTGATATCGTGATTTTCGAACGAGAATCGATATTGAACGGTGAATCGATTTTTTGAACCCAGCCCTATTGACCACTAGACCACCACCAGCCACATTATAAGTGCTTTCTGTACTTGGTTTTGTGTGTGTGTGTGTGTTAGAGAGAGAGACTGACTTGTACATGGTGAATAGGGAGGGGATGTTGTAGTCTCTCAGCAGCAGGAGTGTTGGTAACCAGCCCTCCCCCAAACCCTGAGACGCATGGAAACCTGCACAACACACACACACAAACACACGCACACACACAAAAGTAATTACAGCGCCTCTCTAGAATTACAACACATTTCTAGATATCTTTCTCCTGTCTGTACAGCTACACACACAACAAAAAGGCACACATCACTTTTAGAAACAAGCTTTACTCTTATGTGCATCAATATACAGCACACACACACACACACACACCATTGCCACTACAATGCCCTTTTGTTACACACTTATAAACATAGCCCAATACATTTTATTTATCAAGAACTAGACTTTGCACAGAGGATCACACACACACACACACACACACACACACTCTTCATGTTTGCATCTGATAATGATCCCCCTGTGGCAACTGTGCTAAGCATTAAAAAAGCTCACACACACACACACACACACACTCTTCATGTTTGCATCTGATAATGATCCCCCTGTGGCAACTGTGCTAAGCATTAAAAAAGCTCACACACACACACACACACACACTCTTCATGTTTGCATCTGATAATGATCCCCCTGTGGCAACTGTGCTAAGCATTTAAAAAAAGCTCACACACACGCACGTACACACACACGATCTCTTCACATCTCTACAGGTCTCCAACACAGCAACAACATGTACTGTGCGTGTGTGTGTGCGTGTGTGTGTGTGTGTGTGTGTATGCAAAATATACCTTATGATTTACTGTGTCTTATGCTAAGACCCCAGTAGCATTAGACTCAGTCTAGGCTGGCAATTCAAGCTCACAACTCAACGTCGTGTGTGGGTGTGTGTGTGCGTGTGTGTGTGTGTGTGTGGGAAAGGCATAAAGCCAGTGGTGATGCTTAGTGTTAAACTGATGTGGTTTATTCCACCTGTTGCAACATGTCATGTCACAGACCTATAAACTTAAAACTGAGAGGATGAATTACAGTGTGTGTTTGTGAGTGTGTGTGTGTGTGTGTGTGTGTGTGTGTGTGTGTGTGTGAGAGAGAGAGCGAGAGAGAGAGAGATGGGGGAGTATTAATGTTGAGAAATCCAAATCCAGTGAGGTGGATCTTGCAGCTCTGATGTCACTCCCTAAAGTTAAGCTGCATTCCAAATCAGAACACAGCATTCCAGATTCTCCCACTAGAAAAATCCAAAGCAAGACCTGCCCGAAGTCTGATTTTCTTTCCGGGGTCAGGGGTTTCGTTTGTAAGACTCAACTTTTACTGGAATAGTTTCATTGGAAAATGCATCAATGAATTTAAATGTGAATTTAAAGTGAGTATTTGTCCTTGTGAACACAGCACAGCTCACAGTGCACCACAAGCACGTGAGTTCTGCGTTTGATCCATCCGCGAAGAAGCAGTGGGCAGCTTTTTGGTAGCACCAGATGAGGAGCAGTAGCTTAGGGGCGGTACCTTGCTCATAAGTAACTCAGTGGTACCTTTACCGGTCCAGGACTTGAATCGTCAAACCTTCAATCACTGGGCAACTTCCTATCCGTTACAAACTGTACAAACTGATCATTTGAGTTTATAGTGATTGTAAAAGCACCATGTCCACATCCCTATTTTTTCTTCTTCCCACTGTTTTGGAACTCAACCACTTCCACTGTTTTTGTTGAAGAGACACTGTTCATATCTGAAAATGTTCAGCCCATAAAGGAGAAGTGCATTATTACTCTTCTTGTGGACAGCGCATTCACACACCCCTTTTTTCCTCCTTCTTCTCAGCTGAGGTTGCAAAGTGTGGTCCCCGTAGAACTTAATCAAATATTTCATGCTCAACAACATTCTTTTTAAGTGAGTGATTATTTATCATTGTGAACACACCACACAGTGCACCACAACGAAATATGACCTCTGCATTTAACCCATCCGTGAAGGAGCAGTGGGCAGCTAACAAGCGCATAGGGAGCAGTGCTTGGGCACGGTACCTTGCTCATGAGTACCTCAGTGGTAACTTAACTGGCCCTGGATTCGAACCTGCGACCTACTGATCATGGGGCGAACACCCTACCGTTACGCCACCAACTGCTCCTATTAAACCTCCTTTTACTTCCTTCGTTTCTCTTTTTTACTTGGCTCTTCAGTGGGAAATTGTCGTTTTTTGGGGGGGGGGAAATTCAGTGGGGAAATTCAAACTGTAGGTTTTGCTTCTCCTCTTTTCTTTTTCACTCACACAGATTTTGGCTCTTAACTCCTTCCGCAGTTTACTTTATTTCTCCTTTTTACCCTTTTAGCTCTTTTCAAAATTTTAAATTTTACAAACATGAATTCCACAGGGTTCAGTATTCAGTCCTCTGCCATTCTCCTCCACAGCAGGAGCATGCTGTATAATGTGTGAGTGTGTGTTTGTGTATGTGTACCTGGGTGAAAGCCCACCACCAGGTCCGGTTTTGCAGCTTCTCCTTTCTCCACAACCTCCTCCCAGAACTGGTGGTAGAGGCCCTTGTAGCCGCTGATGTAGACTCGCCCCCGGGGCCCAAACGCCCTCAATGGAGGCCTCATGATGGGTCCCTGAACCACCTCTGGTCCCACCATCACCACCTCCAGGCCCTGGTGCCCGGGGAACATGCGGCCCACCTCGTCCAGGTCGCTGGTTCTGGCCCCCAGCGTCTCGTTGTGTGCGGCCCCCACCAAGTGGACAGTGAGTGGACGTGAGTAGGGGTCGAGACCAGACATCCGAATGCCCAGCCCTATCGTGAGCGGCCGGGACAGGAACTCACTACACACTCTCCATATGGACTTACGAAGCTCCTCCTCATCGGGGCGTGGCCTGCAGGCGTTGGTCCAGAGTTCGGTCATGTTTTTGCCGGTGAGAATGGGCTCCAGGCGGGGCGTGAGATCACCCTGCATGGAGAGCCAGTCATCCCAGCACCTCACTTCTATAGCGGGCTGGGACCAGGGCTCTGTGGGGAAGGGAAGATCTCCTGGAACATGGGGCAAGACAAGGATTAAAGATAATTGGTTTATAATGTAGATTCAGAAAAGTTAAAGAAGTATACCAGGGACGTCCTAGTACTATGATGCCACTCTATGTAGTGAGAGATAGTGATGTTACACTCATACAGCATTTTTTGAGAGTTTAAATTGAGACAACTGGACTTCTTTTAGGTTCTTGAAGATGTTGAAGAAGCCTCTTGAAGAAGCCTTTCGGATGAGAGGTGAAATGTCTTCAAGAATCAGAAAGCAGGATGAGTCAACGCCCACTTTCAGAACTCCACAACAGACATTTAAAACTGAACAAGCCTTTCAGATGAGAGCTATATTGTCTTCATGAACTTAAAAGATGTCCCATTGCCTTTGATTCAAATTTTTAAGACTATCATGTCCTGGACGACTGAGAATCTACACAGACATCTACAGGATTTATCAGACTTTTACCCACAACGTCTTCCATCTCCTAAAGACAGGGGCGGTCTTCTTTGAGCAACTTGGGATCATGCTCAGGGCACCAGTGGAAGAAAATTGGGCTTGAATCCACAACTTCTTGGTTTGTATCCAAGTAACTTACCACTAGGCCATTAGTCCAGTTCTAGGTATAGGCAGAGGTGGACAGTAACAAAGTCAAAAATATTTAAGTTTGGTATTTAAGTATATTTTAAAGACACATTACATTTAAACATTTAAAGACATATACTTCTGGCTCTACTATATTTATATGAAGTACCTTGTTACCCATTACTTTGACACCAATTGTGGAAGTCAGTGGACGAATGTTCTTTTCTAGAATACCACTGCTGAAATTGTGTTGGTCATATGAGAACAATCAATGTACTGAAATGTACTTTACGTCAGGTAAAACGTTAACTGCACAACCTTCAAGTCATACTGGACTAGAATTATCTGTATTTTGACTTAAGCAGAAAAGCTGTCTGCTTTGTCCAGCCCTGATACCTCAGATGCCAGTCTGTCCAGCGAGAGGCCCCCTGACTCCAAGTTGCTGCATTTAGACCAACCCTGCCACTGGGAAATGGAAGGTGCTAAAAGTGATTAATGCTGGAGATGAAAATACACTAAATGACTTATTTTCTAAAAAAATAACACTACTACTTGTCTCTAATGCTGGTCAAGATGTGAACTAGACATGTCCTTCAGACCCTCACCCGTGTGGACGAGCCATTCCACCAGCCTGTCTATAGCTACATTGTGCAGCTTCTTACAGAACTTCTTGTGAAGTGGCCAGTCCTTCTTCTGGCACTCCTTACTGCAGTAGTAAACATTTAGACATCTAGAAAGGCAGAGAGACAGAAACACAGGTCGACCCACAGACAGTCAGACGTGTAGAGAGAAATGGAAATGGAACAGATGGTGAGTTACAGGTAGACAGAGCTCCCAGAGACACAAAGCTTCCCGTCCTTTTTATAGAGCCTGTCCTCATCGTTTTTACCACACCACTGCATGACATGGAACCATTCTGCGTGTGACAAAGCTCTGGTACGCACGCTAAGCTGGTGAAGGGATAAAGGGATGGAGGAAAAGAGAGAGCGAGAGGCCAGGTGATCGTAAACTCTGTTCATTGCGAACTCTGAGCGAGCGTGTGAGGGGATCGTGACTGTGAGAGGGAGAGGAAGAGAGCTAGAATGCGGTCGAGTATTTATGGCTGTTTATTGCTGCACCGAGTCAAACATTTCTGATGCTAAGTTCCGAGGGGCCAAAAGCCTGGACCTGACCTTTAGCACAGCAGCTGCTTTGAACCCCACTTTAACTACTCTGGTTTAACTGCCCCGACCATCACATGCACGCCTCAGCCATCACATGCACTCCTGCTCACCACGACTGCTCGACCGTTATCTGCACTTCTGTTCAAATAACTCAAAGCTCCTTCACATTGGTGCTGCTTAACCATCATATTACTTCTGCAAAACCGCCATATGCACTCGTGCACTTCTGCTCCATCACATAACTCCAGCTAAACCATCACATTACTGCTGCTAAACCATCACATACACTCCTGCTTGACCACCACCAGATAACACCAGCTAAGCTATCACACGCACTCCTCCTAAACCATCACATACACTCCTGCTTGACCACCACCAGATAACACCAGCTAAGCTATCACACGCACTCCTCATAAACCATCACATGCACTTCTGCTTGAGAGAGCACATAACTCCTGCTCGAGCTGCTCAACTTTAGTCCGGTCTAACCATCACATTACTGCTGCTCAACAATCACATGCACTGTCAACACATAACTACTGCTCAGTCATCACAACTCTAGTGCTAAACGATCACATGGACTCCTGCTCGAACACCACATCACTCCAGTTAAGCTATCAGATGCATTTCTGCTCAACCATCATATACACTCCTGCTTGATCATCACATAACTCCACCTAAACAATCACATTACGGCCTTTTAACCATCGCATGGTCTCCTGCTCGACAACTACCTGCATTTCTGCTCAACTGTCACATGCACTCCTGCTCAATAATCACATAACTACAGCTCAACCATCACACGCACGCTCCTGTTCAATGATCACATGCACTTGCGCTCGACTGTCACATAACTCCTGCTCAGCCACCCCAGGCATTCTTCAACAATCACATGCACTCCTGCTCTATCCTCACATTGCTCTGTCTCACTCATCGCATGCACTATGCACTTCACAACCATCACATGCACTTCATAATCATCACATACCTCCTGCTCTGCTATGGCTACTCAGCAGGAGTGTTAAGTACTTGAGTAATTTTGCTTTGTTACTGCATTTAAGTCTTATTTTGACCGCTTTGCACTTGGACCGAGTGTTATCAGCATTATTACCCCGCTGGGCTATTCCACAGTTAACGCTGGCTTAATTGATCGGGTTAATGGTAAGCTAATTAGCTGGGTATAGGTAATTAGCGGTAATGACAGTTCTGTTATGTGGAAGTAACGTTATAATAAACGGTTGCCAGGGGAGACTGCTGTGCTGAGTTTTAGCGTAGAGACTTAGCATGGTGACAATGCTTTAAAGAGACATCCCTTACTGCAGCTGCTGTGTGTGCTGTTGAAGTGAGTATAAATAAATGAATGGATGATGGAAGGTGAACCGCATACTGAAAGAGCTGTTGAGACTCTGGAATTAGACCCGGTCTTCTGATGGCTGACCCGTTTATTAGGCTAAGAACTATTTGGTGATAAAACCTCATAAGAATACTGAGATGTTAGCTGGTCATTACTGCAGTGTGTTGAGGTGAAGGGCAGTCTGATGTCCACCACTGCTGAGTTTAGAACTTGATGAGATGCTCATGTATTGTCCAGAATACACTGCGATGTACTGTAGTGCTGTGCTGTGTTTTGTGCTGTGAATACATGACTACAGTAATTCAAAAAATGAATAATCAACTAGTATTTTATACATTCAGTAATGCTTTTTTGTGTAACTGATTGATTATGGCCATGTTTTACATTTATGACAGTGAGAGCGAAGGCATTCTTGTATATCACCAAACATATTTTCATGTATTATTTTTTAATTCTACGCTGATAAAATGTAATTTATTGCATAGTATTTTGAAAAAACGTCAACTTTATATTGCATAAGATGTGATTTATGAGAATCTGGTGTTGTCCTAATGGTAGGACAACATCAGATGTGTCTTGATGAGGAAATTTCTATAAGTAAGGATAAAAGGTTTAATAGAGAGTTGCAGGTTGCAGTAAAAGTCAGTCACAATGATTCGGCTGTGTGTGTGTTGACTCACTTTATGCAGCGTTTGAGTGCTTTAGGATCGGGGAGGTTGGCTGGGAGTTTAGAACAGCCAGTGCAGAATTTAAACGTTTCCTCCATTTTCTGGAACATTTCCTTATGAGAGCGAAAACCGACGTTAGGTTTCCCTTCAAGAGCCGCCCTGAGAGAGAGAGAGAGAGAGAGAGAGACCCATTTATAACTTCTGTGGAAATGTTACAGGTTTTGTGTGACATGACAAAAGACCTCACAAACATGAATCTGTGTGTGTGTGTGTGTGTGTGTGACTGTGAGTCACCTGTAATCTGAGTAATCCTTCATGTTGAGTTTGTCCAGAATGACTTTGGACAGACCGGGAACGTTGGCATCCAGAGAGTAAAAGCCAAACTGGTCAGAGAAGACGCTGTCAGAACTCGGGGCAAAAGAGTCTGGACGTGTTTCTGCCATGATGGATTTTGCCACACTGAACAAACACACACACACACACATAAATAAGGAAAGAAAAAGTAGCATTCTTTATTGTCGATTTGTCCAAATGACACAATGAAACACTGTGTAACTGCTCCTGCAGTCGTGTGACGGCTGATTAATTAGGAATTCAATTCAATTTTAGTTGTTTAGGGCTCTTTATAACAGACATTATCACCGTGCTTTACATATAACCAGCCCAAACCCCCAACCAGCAAACCTGAGGCCACAGTGACATAGTGACAAGAAAAATCTCCCTCGATAGCGATCTGGAAGAAACCTTTGGCCTCATTTTACTAACCTCATTTACTTACGCACTTTTTACGAAGATTCTGGCATTCGCCAATGTTTTCTTACCTGGAATTTCTTCTTAGCCAAGAGTCTACACACACTCTAGACCAGTCGTACACACATTTGAGTGATGATACTTTTGTTCTGTTAATTGTACAGTTGATAAAATTATAGTATTTTAATGTAATGTATTGGTGGCCTTTAAAAAACAATCTTAGAATAAAACAATTATTAATTTATATAAATCAATTAATAAATTCATTCATTCATTCACTCATTGCCCGAGCCGCTTAATCCCAACTGGGGTCGTGGGGGGCCGGAGCCTATCCCGGGAACTGACGGGCGCAAGGCGGGGACCAACCC
>JAVGVS010000837.1:0-40000 GCA_032718565.1 Distichodus sexfasciatus
GTTCTAGTTCTGGACTGGTAAAAGTACCACTGAGGTACTCATGAGCAAGGTACTGTACCCATGCACTGCTTCCCGGTCACTGCCAAAAAGCTGTTCTCCATAAGTTTGCCGGTTCTACTTCTGGACAGTTAAAGGTACTGCTGAGGTACTCATGAGCAAGGTACTGTTCTCAAGCACTGCTCCTAGGATGCTGCCCTAAAGCAGTACTCCATAAGTTTGCCGGTTCTACTTGAGGACCGGTAAAGGTACCACTGAGGTATTTATGAGCAAGGTACCATCCTCAGGCAGCGCTCCCTGGGCACTGTCAAAAAAAGCTGCCCCA
Organism: Distichodus sexfasciatus; assembly: GCA_032718565.1. Taxonomy (NCBI): domain Eukaryota; kingdom Metazoa; phylum Chordata; class Actinopteri; order Characiformes; family Distichodontidae; genus Distichodus; species Distichodus sexfasciatus. The sequence goes on from JAVGVS010000837.1 coordinate 323, forward strand.
CCCGAAAAGCTGTGGTCCACAAGGTTGCCAGTTTAAGACCCTGACCCATAAAGGTACCACTGAGGTACTAATTAGCCAGGTACCAACTCCGGCTCCCTGCCAAGAAACTGTGGTCTGGAAAGTCACCAGTTCCAGTCCTGGTAAAGGTACCACTGGATGGAGTCCACCTTTAATTATTAATATTTATTAAAATGCACAAAAAGCGTGTTTGCTGGACACAGGCTGATTTTTTTGTGTATTTGACATGCAAAGAATTTAAAAAAAGTATAAAAGTATATAATAATAACAATAATATGAGTAGAAAACAGAGATGCGGATCTACTCGTAATGAAAGTACAAAAATATCAACACGTATAAAGATGTAGTCATTTAAAGTAAGACACAGAAACTTGATATTTGAGTTGAGTTGTGTTGTGTTTGAACTTCCAGGTTGTGACTTATACAATATCTCTCACCTAAACAAACAGCAGACGGTGTGGGTGTGTCCCAGCCCTCGGCTTCAAACACAAAGTGCAGCCTCACTCTTGACCTTATTATTTCTCCCTTTTTGGTATCGAGAATAGATTGTGTCATGGCCCATAAACCACACCAGAGGATTGTATTGTGAAAACGCGCACCTCCTCGCACTCCTACACGTGCTCTGGTTTTCCCCGTCGCGACGTCCACAGAGACCTTTTGACGGACAGAAGTGAACTCACACCCTGTTCTGATTCATTAAGAGTTATTTTAGCCAGGGTTAAATTTACATCAGGTCAGCTCATCACACTTTAAACTACCATACCGTGCAAAATTCCAAAAACTGGTCAAAATTGTTTGGAGCAAAGCGGCAACATTCTTGTGTTGAGTTTGGTCATATTTTGTTCACATTTTCCATGTTTTGATAATATCAACATATTTTCATCTGTGATTTTTGGGCCACACTTACCAAAACTTGTTTCCTAAATTTGTTCTTAAGAAAGTCGATATTTGTTATTGTATAATATTATGCAGCCGTTGAATTGAAGAAGATCTAAGTAGCTACGTTTTTACACAAAGCAATAAAATTTGCGTCTTATCAGACCCCCCAGGATTTTGCGATGTTGCGATCGCTACTATTCCTGCAAATACAGCCAGTAAGGTTGCAACAATCTCAAAAAGGCCTGCAAAATCCTGGAGGAACTCTCTTATTAACTCATTGTGCTCTTCCCAGTTTAGAGACTCCATTTTTACCTCTGAAGAAATCACTAATAAGAAAACACTGGCGAATGTCTGAGTCTTTGTGAAAACTGTGGGTTGATAAGTGCAGTTTAAGAACAATTTAATTCTTAAAAATGGTTAATTTTATGAGAAATTGTAGCTACACAAGATGAGGTCACCAATGAAATAGTTACAAATTTAATTCTAAAAGTTGGTCAGTATTTGCCAAAGTTATGTGCAAAGATGTTTCTTGTTTGAGATTTTTCTTAAATAAGAACGGAATCTTCTTATCTACGCTTTTATGTCAATTTTATTGCAGTGCGTGTTTGTGCAATTGTGAACATTTCTACAGTTGCTTAATATTGTGCTATTTAAATGTCAATTTCCTTAAGTAGAAATGAATGGAAAAACCTGGTAAATGAGGCTCATTGTTTATAACTGTGATTATGTGACAGGGAGCCCAAAACGGAGCCTTGGTGGACGCCAAACAATAACTTTAACTGCCCAGTTTTTCGTACTATTTATGGTCATTTTAACAAGAACCAAAGTAAACCAGCTCTGATCCAAATCTAAATTTTATTGTGTTTGTGCAAAACATTAGTGAATGAGGACCATTGTTTATAACTGTGATTGTGTAATTGGATAATTGTTGTTAAATTTCCTCATAAATTGACGTTATTGTTCATTTTTGCAACACTGAACGTTGGTGAAAGTTACGATAAAAGCTCCTGAGGTCCCTTTTTTAACGTGATGAAGTTTTAATTTTGAGCGTAATCTGCTTTTTTGGCAGGTCTGGAGAGGGACAAGTTTGACAACAAGACGGTGACGTTCGAGGAGCACATCAAGGTGGAGCACAACATGTGGCACTACCTGTTCTTCATCGTCCTCATCAAGGTGAAGGATTCCACCGAGTACACGGGGCCCGAAAGCTATGTGGCTGAGATGATCCGGGTAAGAACGTTTTGGAAAAAATCTACAACGTTTACAACATTCATCAGACCCTCTTATGTAGAGCCGCTGCCACAATTTAAAATAGGAAAACATTGAATGTCAAAACCTGTCAATGTCAGAAATTACTTCTGAATTTGGTCATAAATTGATGCATCTACAGTATCTACATCAATATATCGATGTTATGATTAACGAGCCCACGGCATTAATCCAAAATCTGAATATCAATCAGACATCATTCATATTGTACCGTCTCTGACCAAGCAAGCCCTGAAATATCAGCAGGTTTTGCCACAAATTTATTAAGTGTGATAATGATACAATATAGTAGTCTACTGTGGGCTGCAGCTCAGAAATAACAAATGTTAAATGGAATTTTAGTTGCTTTTTGTGATTTGATATGAAAAGAAGTGACTGTGTTAAATAAACATAGATCTCCAATCAAAAAGTATCATCGCAACTTGGCGATATCAGATGTCAAGCTGTTGACTCACTATAATATTGTATCGTCGTGATGAAACTTGCTATTTGCTGATCACTACATCAATGTTTATCGATGTATCGTAACACCCCTAGCCACCAGCCTGCATTATTTTCATTCACTCACTTTTTAAACCTTTGCTCCTAGGTAAAGTCGGACATTTTCAATAAAATCCAAAATAGAATTTTGGATCCAATAACCTCACAACAAACAAGGCCGGATTGTCCATAGACTTAATTGGGCAAGTGCCCAGGAGCCCCACACTATGTTCATTCGGTCCTGATGATAAAGCACAAAAACATCAACCCCCTCCCAGATTAAGCCAGTTAATAATAATACGATAATGACAAGTTTATTGTCATATGCATGGTAAAAAAAAACTATCAGTTACGCCATACACTGAAAATCTTACTCCACGTGTTCCGTCGCAAGAGATACACATAACCTTGGTAACCTTGGGAAGGAACCGAGGCTCAAACTCGTCCTGCTGTTGACTAGAACAGGTAGAGTTACACCTCCAAGTGGATATTTACAGCCCCGTTCCTGGAAAGCAGCCCCCGCTTTGGGGTTGAGTTCCAAACCCTTTCTGGAGATTGATTCTCCTGCTATGTTTAGCACCAGATTCCATCCAGTAGGACAGTGTACCATGTGTATTTCATTTGATTATTTTTAAACATGTGCACTCTGTCATTAATACATCCCCGCTTTAATAATAGTGGAGCATATTTACAGCACAAACCTAGTCGGTGAACTATGAGGGCGGACAACGAGGCCTTGTTGATGTTCAGTTAATCGTGATATTGATTTGAGGTCAGATCGTCCAGAAGTTTGTTGTAATGCAGCTAGTGGAGTCTTGTTTTTATCAGTGTAAAGAAACGAAAGTGAAACCTCACACGTGACCTGCCTGCTTTCTGGTTTTGGGGCTCACTAAACGAGACACTCACTGTGCACGCACCTGCACGTCGCGATGTTTGCAATTTTTATTTGTAGCCACTTTTTAAAAAAATAAATACAATTAATAAATAAATTAGGACAGTTTTTTCACGTGTCGTTTGTAGCAGTTTTTCGTTTTTTTGGAGTGCGGCTTTAACGCTCAGCCTGGCAAACCGTAAATGAATTTAGTTGCAATCTGGAAAATAGTTTTTTTTTAGGTTTTGGTCTCTACCTACATACGTGCAGATCTGCAGAAGTTTGACCAGATTTAGATCGTTTGACTGATGCCTCGTCTGCTTCTTCGGAATACACTTGCGTAAATGTGACCGGTTTGAAATGACAACAGCACCTTTGATAGCAAAAGCCGCACGCCCAAACCCCACTCACATACACTCATTTAGGGACTTTTTTAGTAAACCTGCCGCCTAGCGTGGGGACGTAGAGGACTCTCTCTCTGACTGTAATCTGTCACCAGGTTTCCGTTTCTGTCTTTCTTTTTCGCTTTTTTTTTGTCTTCTCCTCTTTGTTTTTTTTTCGTCATGTAATGGTTGACGTCACGCCGAGCGTGATGCTTCACTATGGAAATAACAGCTATTTATTTCTCAAAAATGATACTTATTGGTGAAAATAGCAAGTAGTACTGTTTTCAAATGCATGCGTTAAAAATTACTAAGCGAGTAAAGAAGATGAGGGTGAAGAACACTTCTAAATGCAACTCAGAAGATTTCCCACAAGTGAAGGATTTCAAAAATAAAGAACTTTAAAACTGGCACTAAAGTGCAGATTCTTTTTGCATATCTGTCATCTGAGCCTTCGTTATGAACACTGTAGCAGTCATTAATGACAAAAAAGCATTTGCAAAAATTTGATTATTTGTCATCGTAAACTCTCCCTACCACCGCATATCACAGCACCACGAAATGTGACCTCTGCTTGTGGTACTTTTACCGGTCCAGAACTTGAACCATCAACCTTCCGATCATGGGGCCAGCTCTCAAGCCGTTACACTACCAATGCACAAGTTTTGCACTTGAGCTATACTTCACGATGCAGAGTTCATATTTTGTGTATTACAGTTCCTCTCTTTCGATGATATCAAATAAAATGGGGCCCAAAATTGAGCCTTGAGGGATACCCTAGACTGCTAAGGACATACATTGATTATAATTCTTTTCTTTCAATTATATCAAATAACAGGGGGCTTAAACCTGAGCCTTGGTGGACTCCATATGATACTGCTTCACTTTTACACGTCTACCTTCCCAGTTCTTTGTATTATTTATGATCATTTTAACAAGCTTTGAAGCAAAGCAGCTCTGAGCCAAATTCGTCACCCAGGTAGTTAGCGTGTTTCCGTTTGAGTATTTTTAGCCTTGTGATATTACTGTAAATCGCAAGACAAGAAGTCAGTCATTCTCTGCAAAATACCCTCCAGAAGTGCACAATTTGCTTCTCACGGTGTTCTGATCTTTTATTTTTTTAAGTGGGTAAAAGGAGAGACGGGGGGCTTCGAAGCACTCTCATTTTGAATCATTGGGTCGAACGAACCCACACGACCCCTACCAAGTGGTTTTTCTCGGAGCGAGAGAGAGAGAGAGAGAGAGAGAGGTCTAGTTTAGCTGGGTATTTTCCACTGCATTCCACACGGCAAATCCGTTCGTCTGACCCCATCTCAGCCGCTGAGTTATGTAATGGGAGGGAACAAGCACAGGTTTAAGCTCCGGCACCGTAACCAAAGCTGTCTGTGTGTGTTAAAACCCCAACACGACCCCGGTGTAGCGGCTTGGAATGCGTTAAGAAAGTCGCCCAATGCTTGGCTGCTCTGTTCCTTGCACAGATTCAGTTTTTGCCTAAAAATATTTAGGTACGAGATCTCAGTGCTTGGGAACAGTACCTTGCTCATGAGTACCTCAGTGGTACCTTTGAACTGGTAACCTTCCAGTCACGGGGGCCAACTTAATAACTGTTGCGCTAGCCGCTGCCCCGGTCAGTTTGGCTGCTGGGTAGAGTTGCCATAGTGTCCGTATCAGGGAGGACACTTGTAAATTTTTATTAAAAGAGCAGATTATTTTTCATTTAAATGTCTGGTTAAACTCGGTTATAAAAATGTCAAATGATATTTTATCAGCTTTGGTGTTAAATCTGCAAATGATATTGTCTGATATTGATTTGAATTGTATTGAATCAAACTTGTATCGTAACAGATCTGTGATATCGTCCGAAATCCAGTCCTTGTCCATTGTCCAGGTATGTATTCAGGTTTTTAGCCGTGCAAAGCTCTAATTACACGACTGATTTGCTGATAGTAAGTTTGGTCAGCTGCGCGTTCAGATGGCGTCAAATAAATGCCGAATGCAACATTTTCCTGGCTCCAACTTCTGCCGAAATCCCGACAAACGTAAAGAAAACGTCGCTGTTGCATTTACATGGTGTTCGGTTGACGTCCTGGAGGACTGAATATATCCCATGATTCCGTTAAATTAGTTTAATATTACATTATCAATTTAGATTTCTGATCGTGGAATTGGCGTATCGATACAGATCGACGTATCGTTACACCCCTAGTTTCTCTCGCTCTCTCTCTCTCTCTGCATGTCGACGCCGGGGCTACGAGCTGCGTTTAGCATTTTTGGGAAGTTTAGAGGAAAGCCCCGAGTTCACAAGTGGTTGCTGTCTTGACGCAGGCCGATCACGGTTGGCGTGGTGACACAGTTTCTAATCCGCTGGGTGAGGGGCGCCGAGCTGTCTCATGAGGAAGCACCTGATTTAGGATTAGTTGCACTTCACGGCCCTCTTTTACACACGCACGCACGCACACACACACACCACACACATACACACACCACGTATGCACGCACACACACAGACCCAGCACACACACACACACCACACACATACACACACCACGTATGCACGCACACACACAGACCCAGCACGCATGCACACACCACACACACACACACACCACGTATGCACGCACACACACAGACCCAGCACGCATGCACACACCACACACATACACACACCACGTATGCACGCGCACACACAGACACACCACACATGCACACACCACACACACAAACACACACCACACACAGACACACCACACACACAAACACACACCACACACACAAACACACACCACACACACACCCACCACACACACCCACACACACACCACACACACACACCACATATGCACGCACCACACACACACTCACCACACACACACTCACCACACACACAAACACACACCACACACACACACACCACGTATGCATGCACACACACAGACACACCACACATGCACACACAAACACACACCACACATGCACACACCACACACACAAACACACACCACACACACACACACCACACACACACACACCCACCACACACCCACCACACACACACGCACACACACACCACACACACCACACACACCACATATGCACGCACCACACACACACTCACCACACACACAAACACACACCACACACACACACACACCACGTATGCATGCACACACAAACACACACCACACATGCACACACCACACCCACACAGAGACCCACACTTACACACAGACACACACCTACACACACACACACACACACCTATACACACACACACTCACGCACACACACATACACACACACACACACACAGACCCACACACTCACGCACACCCACACTCACGCACATACACACACACACACACAGACCCACACACTCACGCACACACACACACACTCACGCACACACACATACACACACACACACACACACACACACAGAGACCCACACACCCACACAGACACACACCTAAACACACTCACACACACACATACACATGCACGCACAGACGCACCACACACACACAGCTATACACACACACAGACACCTACACACACACAGACACGCAGAGCACGCACCACACACGCACGCACCACACACACACAGCACGCACCAAACGCACGCACCACACACACACCTACACAGGTTTGCTGTCTTTGTGAGGTTCTTCCATTGACTCCCATAATAACAGCTGACGCCTGTATAAGGGCTGGGCGATTTTACCTGAAATCAGTATCACGATTAATGTAACATTTTACCTCGATTACCGTTAATGAAAAATTATAGTTTGGGGTTTTTGTTTGATTTTATGTTTCACTCACAAGGTTTGTAGCATAAATATGCTCAATTAGTGAAGGAGTGCATTTTAGCCGACGCTGTTCTCCGGAGGGACTTTCTCAGCAGGATCGGTCTGTAACAGCGTGCGCAGATGACCCAGGTGAGGTGGTGGGTTAGATGATCAGTACTATGTTGCTGTGTCCTGCACGATGAGGTGCTAGTGCTGAGGAAGAGTTTGAGGTGAAGTGAGGACACGCTCACGCTAATAAGACCCCAAGTAGAGAGTTGCACAGTTTGTAACGGCAGTGTGCAATGCACCAATCTGATTGGTCAAGCCAGTCGCCTGGGTTACTGGGAAGGTCATCGGGTTTATTCCTCCCGTCTTCCTCTTCTCCTCCTCCTCCGCCTTTTCTTCCTCTTCTTTACTGATTCTTCATCATCATCATCATTTCTTCTTTTCTTCATCATCTTCTTCTTCCTCCTCTTACCTTATTCACATCTTTTTCTCTTCATTATCACCTTCTTCTTCTCCTTCTACTTCATGTCCTTTTTTGTCTTCTTCTCCTCCTCCTCCTCCTTCTTCTTCTTCTTCTTTTCCTGCTTCTTCTTCTTCTCCATCTCCTTCTTCTTCCTCTTCTTCTTCATCTCCTTCTTCCTCCTCTTCTTCATCTCCTTCTTCTTCCCCTCCTTCTTCTTTACCTTACCTTCTTCTTCTCCTCCTCCTCCCTCTTCTTCTTTTCTTTATCTCCTCTTCGCCATCTTCTTCTCCTCCTCCTCCTTCTTCATTCATCTTGTCTTCTTCTTCATCTCCTTCTTCTTCCTCTTCTTCTTCATCTCCTTCTTCTTCCCTCTTCTTCATCTCTTCTTCACTTCATCTCCTTCTTCCCTCTTCTTCATCTCCTTCTTCTTCATCTCCTTCTTCTTCCCTCCTTCTTCTTCTTCTCCTTCTTCTTCTTCTCCTCCTCCTCCCTCTTCTTTTTCTTCATCTCCTCCTTCGCCGTCTTCTCCTCCTCCTCCTCCTTCTTCTTCTTCATCTCCTCCCTCCTTCTTCTTCTTCTTCTTCTTCTTCTTCTTCTTCTTCTTCTTCTTCTTCATCTCCTTCTCCATCTCCTTCTTCTTCCTCTTCTTCTTCTTCGTCATCTCCTTCTTCTTCTCCTCCTCCTTCTACTTCTTCTTCTTTTTCTTCTTCTCCTCCTCCTCCTCCTTCTTCTTCTTCTTCTTCTTCTTCTTCATCTCCTCCTTCTTTGAATAAGCAGAGTAAATGGCCTTCCATTAGTTAAAACCCCCAGTTGTGGTGGCGGTTGTTTAGAAGCTTATCCGTCTCTGTTTGTCTTCTCAGGGTGGAGGCAAGCTTACTACAAAGAAAGAAAAAGAAAAAAAGGGAGGAGGGTAGATCAACGTGATTAGGGCATGACCCTTGTGAGAGATGCTTCCTGGCGTCAGTGGAAGACAGCTACAATCAACCCGTGTGTAGGTGGGATTGCTGGTTGATTATTCAGCGTTCAATCAAGCAGAAGTGTGCTGATTTCAACCTCCAGTAAACACCGCACACTTTGCATCGAGTTTCCTCTTCCTCTTCTTCTTCTTCATTACGATCATCGTCATCTTTTTCTTCTCCTGCTTCATTGTCATCATCTTCCCTTCCTCTTTTCTTCATCTGCTTCTTCTTTCTTCCTCCCACCCTTATCATCATTGCAAATTACCATTTTCTCCTTCTTTTCTCTTCTTCACATTTCCTTCATCTTCCTCTCTTTTTCTTCCTCTTCATCACCAGCGTCTTCTTTTTCTTCATTTTCTTTGTTCATCATCACCATCTTCATCATCATCATCATCTTTTTCTTTTCCTTTCATCACCCTTCTTGTTCCTCTTTTTCTATTTTTCATCTTTTCTTTTCCACTCGACCCCAAAATTTGCATCAATTCCTCTTCTTTCTTTTCTCATTGTTCTTTTTCATCTTCTCTTTCTTTGTCTGCCTCTTCTCCTCAACCTCACCGCCTCATCGTATCTATTTCTTCTTCATCTTTGTCGTAATCCATCATCATCATATCATCATCATCTTCTTCTTCTTCTTTTCATCATCATCTGCTTCTTCTTTATTCATCTTCTTCATCATTGTCTTTTTCTTTTTCATTTATTTTTCTTCTCATCATCATAGGTCATCTTCACATCTTATCATCATCATCACTCGTCTTCTTCTTCATCTTATCCTGTCCTCATCACATCATCTTCTTCTTCTTCCTTCTTCTTCTTCATCTTCATCTTCATCATCATCTACTTCATCATCTTTCTCTTCTTCTTCTTCATCTTCATCTTTTCATGATCATCATCTTCCTCTTCTTCTTCTTTCCACTTAAAACCTCACAAACTCCACCCCAGTTTTTCTGCAGTGTCCTCGCCGCTATTCTGCATCACTCTCGAGTCGCATCATCGATATCGTGCCGGGCGGGGGCGAGGCCACGCTTTGGGGTCTGACGTCGACGTTGTTGCTCTTCAGACCACAAAGCATCCTGTGTGTGTGTGTGTGTGTCAATGTTAATGTGAGTGTGTGTGTGTTAATGCGGTAGTATTGATTAGTAATTCACACTTCCCTCATTTCCAGTGAAGCTGCAGGTGAGGGCACACACACACACACACACACACATATCTTACCGGCATGTTGTGTTAAATGTAAAAAGCGTGTCATGGAACACACGTACTACAAAAAAAAACAAACGCACACACACAAAATTTAGTCTGTGTGTATATATATATATCCTCCTCCTCTCCTTCTTCTTCTTCATCATCTCTTCCCCTTCTTTGTAAGATAAACTGAAGTCCTTAGCTGCATTAGCTCGAGCCCCCGACTGTGGTCAGTGGTTGTTTGGAGGAAACGTCCATCTCAGTTTTGTCTTTGTTTTGTTTTTGTCTTCGTTTTATTACATATAATTACACACACACATTATAGCGTTTGTCCTCGTTTCTAAGTCTTAATCATCTCCTTTTTCTAAATCTTTTTTTCCACAACCTTCATCATCTTTTTCCAATTTTCATCATCATCATCATCATCATCATCATCATCAGCAGCAGCAGCAGCATCCCTCTCAACACACATATACACACACATATATATATATATATATATATATATATATTAATACATACTATAGCGTTTATATATGTGTTTTCAGGTGTAGGTGATGCATCTGTATAGATAGCGCATTACATATAGAATAAAAGGAATGGCATTTTTGCTCAAGTCATAAATAAAGTGATGAACACACACATCAATCGAGAACACACACATACACCTGATCATTAAAACCTTCCTTTTTTTAGAAAGAGAGAGAGAGAGAGAGGAGATAAAAAAGCATCAGTTCCGTGGTTCCGTCCCTCCCTCTGGAGACTGTTTGGTCAGTTCTGTTTCCACGCAAGTCCTGGCTGCAAACGGATGTAGACACGCCACTGGTGTGTAAGCCTCTAAGGAGGTTTTTTCTTCATAAAATAGCCGAACTTCCCTTTCTAAGAAACTGAAAGTAGAAGTGGATTACCCCAGAATAGTCACGCCGTGTGTCTGTGTGTGTGTGTTTATGTGTTCAGCATCTTTAGCCATATTTTAGCTACAGCGACTTGCGTTGGCGTATGATATTAGCCCCCCAGTCTGAGGGCTTTTTGTCTGTTTAAAGGGACGCTGTCATAAAACAGCAGCTAGCGATGCCGCGTTAACCTGCAGTTCGTGCAGCACTTACTGTAGCATTAGCTTTCCTTGATTGTTAGTAGGAAGTAGGTGGTCATGGTAGACTAGCTACCTATCTATCTACATATCTAGACATAGTGCATGTATATATTGTAAATATGTATATGTATGGATACATAAATATTGTTTTATAATTTATTATGTAATATACATATGTATACATACATTTTAAGCAAAAAATCATATATATATTTATATATAACACAAATATAATATATATATTATATCTGTAAAATGCTGTATGACAGTATACAGTATATATATATATATATATATATATATATATATATATATATATATATATATGTATATATATATATATAAAACTTAGAATAACTTGAAAATATGACTTGGGCCTTCATTTTAAGAGGGTGATGAATTGTGAGTAATGCACAAAGTTGAACAAACCGTTTTTAATAAAAACAAGTGGATGAGCAGATGACCATACTTCGTTGTGAGCTTTAAAACATGCGCTGATGATTTGAGAATAGATGAAAACTTCAGCTCTTTAGACGTGCAGCTCTCAAACGTTCAGAAATCCACAAATAACAAATAAACCCCATTTTCTTTCCTCTGGTCAATGAGTAACAAAGATTCATCAAAAACGTATGTTGTACGTCATCGTAAAAGCTTTTATCCTGATTCATTTCAGCTGCAGGAAGTCTGACCTGATTGCACTTGGTGTGTGGATTTTTGTTGTAAGTAACCCTAGTGACCCAAAAACAATCTGATAGTACTTACACAGTGTAATATTTAAATTCAGGAAAAATACATAAAAATGTAAACAAATTATAAATGTATCGTTTTTTTATTTAGTAATCACAAGAAAAGTCTGAACTTTTGTTTCCAAAAACTTTATAGTGACTGATGTACTTATATATATATATATATATATATATATATATATATATATATATATATATATATATATATATATATATATATATAATGTAAAAATATATAATAATTAATATAATTGCATATAATAACAATAATGATATACACTTTAATAAAATATATTTTTGTGACAATATAACAGTATTTAGTTATTGTATGTTTATGAGAGTCTTCTAATAGAAATTTCTAATATAAAATTGCAGTAAAATAAATGCATATATGAATAGATTAGTAACAGCACTTCTTGTGTGTGTGAGTGTATTTGCTGAGTGACTGATAAGGTTTGCGGTTAAAATGACGGCTTTAGGTGACAGCTGGACTTATCCACACACATCTGTGGGCGATAAACACACACACACACACACACACACACACACCCTAACACACAAACACACAAACACACACACACACACATACATACACACGAGAGAGTGTGCGTGCGTGCATTTGTGAGTGTGTGTACATGCAGGAAGTGAACGCAAACACACAGACGCATGCGTGCACACACTCCTCTTCTATTCTCAGAATTAGTCTTAGCAGCTATGCATCACTGGCTGTGTGATTTCCCTGTGTGTGTGTGTGTGTGTTGTTGAGTGTGTGTAGGGGACTTCTCTGCATCTGTAATGTCGTCGTCACGCCAGACTTCTCTGTTCCTAAATTGCACTTTTTTTTCAATTGACGGACCATAAAAGGTATTTATGTCAAGTTTCTATATTTTGTCATCCGTTTGAAATTGAACTTTGCTTGGCAGAATATACATATATATATATATATATATATATATATATATATATATATATATATATATACATAGCATTTCCAAAAGTATTGGTACCCCTGCTTTCCCCTGCTTTTATGTCTGTTAACACGCCACTTCTCCCTCTAAATCGCAGCAATTGCAAATGCTTTGGTGTTGTCATGTTTATTTCTTTGGTTTGCAGTAGAAAAACACAAAAAACAGAGGAAAAAAAGGAAATGTGAAACATAAAAGCAGCACAAAGGGGCCAACACTGACCATCAGCGAAGCGTCTGACCCAAGTATGTAGAACAATAAAAAGTGAAATGATGCCAAAAGAGCAAACCCCACGCCGCTTCGTAATCCGTCAGGACATAAGGAGTTAGAAAGTATAAAACAAAGTGAAATGACAGGAAAAAGAATTTGTGACTTGGTAGTGAAGCTTCTGTTTTTGTTATGACACCTGCAATAAGTCGTGTTTATAAAGAAACTAACATCTCACAGTGTTCATATAAGATTTGGGTGGTTTTCTATAATTTCCTTACATGCTAAAAAGCTCTGTTATGACGTCACATACATTTATGCAGCGTCTAAGCGCCCCTAGAGGTCAAAACGTTTTCATTTGCGGTAGCATCAATTATAGGCCAATCACTATCATTTTTGGCCTATGGCGAGATGTGATAATAATATAATACTAATAATAAATAATAATAATAATAATAATAATAAATAATAATAATAATAATAAAAGAAACATAACATTTTACAAAGAGGGGTCCATAAATACTTTATGGCGGACTAATAAATAGAAGTAGGAAATGAAACGTGTAATTGTAGTTTTTTGTGTTTTGAGGTGAAGGTTAGTCTCAGCTGTATCCACATGTGCAGTTAAGGTTTAGATATTTATGTTTAATTTGTCTTAATTTTTCTATTTACCTTCTAGCTTCTGTTTGTTAATTTAATCTGTACAATTCTATTTAAATGTACACAGTCTCAGAAACGAACCAGGCTGCGTTTGACTATTATCATGTATGTGACGAATAAAGTATGGGAGTGTGTGATTAAGAGCTCAGCAAGACAGCAAATGTGTGTGGTGAAAGGTCATCAGCCTCACTGTCTTATTCTAGCTGTCTTTAATCTCACTTTTCTTCCTCATACTTTCTTGGCTCAAGCCTTGCACGCACCTGTCAGCGTGTAGAACGTAGGCCTGAAAGAGGTGCAGTGAGGGTGCTGAAGGCGTCTCGCTGACGTCACACACACTTTCTAGATTCTTCTCAGGTTCTCTGCTGACCTTCAAAGTATCGTCTCGTCTCGTCTCGTTTGTCCGTTCTACGAGCATCAATGATGAGACTTTAGTTCATCTTGAAAATAAAAGGCTCGAATGGAGATGATATCATTATTTGAGTCAGTGTAAGAGAGAGAGAGAATATGATGAAAAGAGTGAGTGTTACTCATTCACTAAAACAGGAGCACAACAGGAAATAAAACGCCGTCGTGCATGATTCCAATAAATGAGTTACTTTGTGTTGTGTTTTGGTCATTCACTTAGGAGACGGTGATTTCCAAAAAGAGCTGCTCTCTCTCTCTCTCTCTCTCTCTCTCTCTCTCAAGGGCAAGGGTTGCTTGTGGGTACTTTCCGGCCCTGAGCAGCAGAGACAAACAAAGAAGATGTTTTTCATGGGCGTCTAAGTGAATCAGGGCGTGCGTTCCACTCGATTCGTTACGGAAGCTCCTCCAGAGCCCTGTGTGTCCCCCGATGGGTGATTTCCCGCAATGTAATTTGATTATACGTCCACAATCCGTCTGATGTCACAGGCTGAGCACTTGCGGATAGAAAAAAAAAAGGGGCGGAGATATTTCGATTAGTGGAAAAAAAGAGCAGGTCATGATTCTGTTAAAAAGTGGAAAAAAAATACGGAGATTGGCAACGTTTGTTAGTTCGTTATTCTGAGAAAATTCGGTTGGACGTGACGTAGCTCACTGGATGCAAAACTGGGCGCTTACAGAAAAATGTTTCTATAAAAGAAGATGGTTGCAGCAGAACAGATTAATTAGCTAAAAATTGTGCTAGCGGAAAATAAAGGCTGAGCAAATGAAGTCACGTGACCGAGTCCGGCAAATTCACAATTTTGAGGTTATTAATCAATATGTGTTTCTCATCAAGACCGGAGTTAGACTGTTTTATACACCGCACACATCTTATTCTCGTTAAAATACTGAATTGATTTGTATTTTGGTGCGACTTCATTTTAAAAAGATTACGAGCTTTTCTCATTTAGGGAGGAGCTTAACAAAGGCTTTGTTCATCCACAAGTTGTGACTTGATCAAAAGAGTATATAAATGTGTGTGTGTGTGTGTGTGTGTGTGTTCGTAAACCTCCCAATAAGAAGACTTTGACCTGAATGACACACCTGTTTGTCCAGCAAAGTCAACATGGCGGTAAAAAGTTGAAATTTTAATTGAAATTCATTAATTAATGAATTAGAAAAATGCATCAAAACCACGATTGTTTTTATTAACCATTTAGTTATTTTTTTATGGGAAACGTGTGGCTTTTTTTTTTACTTTCCTGCGTCTTCTAAACGTAACAAAGTTTGCTGACGTATGGCCCAACGTTTAGTAGGAAATGATGATTGATTAGAAATTGGCTGAAGTTGCGTTAATAGTTGCGATCACAACATTGCTAAATCCTGGAGGGTAAAAAGTGTGTGTGTGTGTGTGTGTGTGTGTGTTTGTACCACCATAATAGGGGACTTGATTGCACACAAGGTATGGGGACATAAAATCCACAATTTTTATTCAAGCTGAGCCTCTCCCTTTAAAATCTCAGTCCCACAATGGTTATTCTTAAAAATGTGTGTGTGCGTGTGCAAAAAGATGTTAAATGTTTGAGCTTGAGGCAGTGTTCAACCACCAAAAGTGCTATTTTTTAGTCACATCTGTTCATCAACTTGAGCATCGATTAAACGCTACCCCGTTGGAATCTGTGGACAGGAGCACAACCTGGACTGGTTCCCGCGGATGCGAGCGATGTCGCTGGTGAGCAGCGATGCCGAGGGCGAGCAGAACGAGATCCGGAACCTGCAGGAGAAGCTTGAGTCCACCATGAAGCTGGTGTCCAACCTGTCCAGCCAGCTGACCGAGCTCAAGGACCAGGTGAGGAAACGGGAAATTAGGTTATTTTTCTGAGTTTTGTTTTTAATTTAATTTTAGCCATTAACACACTTTCCGAACGCACAGGAGGAACTTGATCATAGATTAGAATTAAAATGTTAGTTTTGATTAAGGTTAAGTTTGACTCGAATTGACGAAACCTCTTACCTGGTTTATCTCGTTCAAGTGTCTTTGTAGCCCTGATGTTTTTACACAAACACACACACACTTCCTGTTTTATTAAGATCACCGTCCTTGTACAAAACACCTTGGTCACTTCAAAAATGAATCCTATATTGCAGCTGTAAAAGCCCGAACTGTAATTCGTATTTTGTCGCGTACAATCACCATCGACTTTATCAGCCACTGGTCGAGTTTGAGTGGGGGATAATTTAACAAAGCTGTAAAGTAAAAGTATATCCTCAATTTCTGCCTGTTTTTGAACAACAAAAATTAAGTTGAAATGATCATAATTTTGGATGGGTCTGTTTCTTAATTGGATTAAAAGATTAAATAGATTTAGAAATTTACATAAATATATTTTAAGGTGGTAAATATTACAAATGTGATGAACTTGAAGTAATTTTACTTGTAATGGACCAAAATAAACAACTCTGCTGTACTTCAATTCAGATACAGATATATCTGTTCAAATATGCAAAGTTTTACCCGAGTTAAATTTCTGGAGATTTTACTTTTAATTTCACTCGTGTTTAAATATGCATTCAGTTATTGTTACCACGAAGATGAAGATGGTGAAGACCGCATCTTAAAAATCTCAAAGCTGGAACTCTATCTTATAAGGAGGCGGCTGCTGTGGTGGGGAAAATTAAATTTGATCTACAGAATTTGCTGTCTTAACAACCACAAAACTGAGTGTTGAAACACGCAGCTTGCGCTGAATGTGACTGAGGAGTGTGGGAGGACTTGCGTTGCTGCGTTCTCATGTGACCAACCTGTCTGATTGTGTCGCGTTGTAGACAAGAAGATTCGTCCACCGACTTTCTCCTCAGGCAGTACAGATAAAGTACAGATACTCAGACGTGTACTTCTGCTAACGAGATGGTAGTGTGTGTTGTGCCGTTATGAGTGTTGCTGGACTTTTTACACATGCTAGTTAGAGGTGGAGTTCCTATTAAAGTGGCCAAGGGAGGGTCTAACTGGTTAAAATTAAAGGCTCCGATTCAGGATCTCTGTGAGTTTCAGGATCGGTTTAAGCCAAGATTAGGGTTAGGATTAATATAGAAATTTTATGTGATTAAAAATAGATTTTTAATGAAGTCAGTTGAATTAAAGTTCATTAAAGTGAGTGACCACAGCACAGCACAACCAAAAGTGACCTTTGCATTTGACCCATCCCTGAAGGAGCAGTGGGCAGTGCTTGGGGACAGTACCCTGGCTTATGAGTACCTAAGTGGTACCCTTACCGGTCCGGGACTTGAACGGTCATCTTCAGATCATGGGCCAACTCCCTAAGCGTTTGCACTAATAACTGCCCCAGCTGTGGTCAGGTGGAGGATCGACACAAACTAATTGGGGTTCTATTAAAGCTGTTAGTCAAAATAAAGGGTTTAAGTTTAATTTTTGGATCAGCTTGGTCCAAAGATTAGAAGATTTCAGAATGATGATGTGGGTATAGTCAGAGACCAACACAAACTGGGTGGGGTTTCTATTAAAGTGGCCAGTGAGAGTATTATGAAGTTCAAATGGAGGGTTTGATTTCAGGATCTTTGTAAGTTTTAAGCTCAACTTAAGACCAAGATTAGAAGATTTCAGAACGACACATCTCATATTTAAAACCAGTTGGCGATGGTCTGGTAGGAGGCCAAGAAATTACCCATGTGGGCGTTCCTATGAAATTGGCTGAGGAGGGTATAACTGGTTAAAATTAAGGACCTGTGTAAGTTTTAGGCTCAGCTCAAGACCAAGATTAGAGGTTTTCAGAAACGTTTCTGTGGTTACAAAGCAATCATTGACAGAGGTCTAGTGAAGGACCAACATGAACTGGTTGGGCTTCCTATTAAAGAGGGTATAACTGGTTCAAATTAAGAGTCCGGGTTCAGGATCCTTGTAAGTTTTAGACTTAGCTTAAGACCAAGAGTAGAAGATTTCAGAATGAAACATTTCTGTCATCAAAAACGGAGTAGTGATGAAGGTCTAGTGGAGGACCAACATGAACTGGTTGGAGTTCCTATCAAATTGAGCAGGGAGTGGGTTCTGGACTTGGTGTAACAGGATACGTTTAAGCCTAAATTAGGGGACTCTAAACTGGGTTGGGTCCTGCAGTTAAAAGCTAACCAGTGATGATGAAGGTGTAGCGGAGGATGAGCACCAACTGGACATGTTAGCTGGATTCCAGTGAGGTCGGGGTTCCTGTGAAAGTGGCCAGTGAGGGTATAATTGGATGTTTTAGGATCAACTTTAAGACCAAGATTAGGGGTTAAAGTTGAAAACGGAAGGTTACTTTGGTCAGAGCTGAGTATTGACAAAACAACAAAACCTGTAGAAGCTCAGTGTTCCAACAGGGTTGGGGATCCCATTAAAGTGGCCAGTGAGGGGGACATTTGGTTGAAATGAAGGGTTCCGGTTCACTATGTTTTAGGATCATCTCTTGGAGCTGAGAGAGATTAGGGGATTTCAGAACTTAAGTAGAGCAAAGTGCAGCAGGTGCATATTCACTCTCTCTCTCTTTTGCACACTCACACACTCACTCACTCGCGCACACACACACACACACACACACAGATCTGTGATCAGCGCAGCGAACCCAGCGTGAGTACTAAGATGATCTTCACATCGTCCACAAGGCCAAGTGTTTGTTTCCTCTGAATCAACTCTTATTGTAGTCAGACAAAATTCTCGAAATACTTTTGTTTGTTTCCACACATAAATAGCATCACAAGCGGGAGGCGATCAACGGCGAATGAAAAAGAAGAAAAAAAATTAAATCAGAGGTGTGAACCCGGCGTGGAACCCGAGGCAGTAATGGGAAAGTGCGCTTCTTGTAAAGAAATAGAGTCGGCAAAGCGTATCTGGCGATAAGGAGATAAATGAGAAGCGTCTAGGAGGAACTAGTAACTTCTTTTTAACTCTGTCCCAAACAGGAGGAAATGACCATTTTGGGTTCCTGAAAGAAGGTGAAGTGACAATCCAAAAAAAACGCCACCTTTCACTTTTATGCCAAAAAGCACACACACACACACACACACACACACAGAGCTTGCTGTCGGAGATGCACAAGCCAAACTGAGCAATGGGGAATTTTGCCAATGAGAATTGGAGCTAAGACTCCAAATGCAGCCCCAGTGAATTAAACTGAGCTTGGTCTAGATTAAAATGTCCAGGCATTTTAGTAGAAGGTAAATCTAGAAGAAATTGAGGCTTCTGAGCAGATGAGAGACAGTTTAAAAAGCAGTTACGCTCATTAAGGAGAGCGTAGGAAACTAGCCAAGAAGTGGAACGCTGAGTGAATTGTTGTGCTTGTTTCTTCATTAGCGCCTTTTATATACTGTTGCTTAAAAAGGAACTCTGCAAAACACACCGCTCGTCTTCGTGGCTTTAGTGAATTACTGGCGTGGGTTGGCCCGGAATGCCCTTTAAATCTGCCTCGCCAAATATGGAAAGCAGTCAAAAGACTGGGCTAAAAACAACTTAAAGGCCTTAAATGGATTTTGTGACGCTGTAAAAGTGGGTCGTTGCTGTAAATCCCAGGTTTAAGTGAAGTGTATTGTGCTTAAATGTTGGACTGCACTCTCGATTCTCGATTTTAGTTGTCTCCAAGACTGTGATTTTTTTTTTTGATTGTCAAAAGCAAGGACAGAAAAACAAGAAAAGAGCTCTTGTAAAAAGAAATAATAAATAGTACAGTTGTGACCGAGACACTCAGCTCACAAGACGAGACGAAATTTTAACCCTATTTTAAAGAATTTTTCAAGAGCAAGAAACCAGCCCAAAACATCCAGTGTGTGTGCAGTGTGTTTACTGCATGAAGTGACTCTCTCTTGTACGATTCCTCCTGCATCTCTCCACACCATGACTGTGCATCAGCTTCTAACTTGTAACGGAATGAAAATCAGATTGTACATTGATTAAGACATGTTAGAGCGTAATCCTCACAACATCAAACGGATTTGGGAACGTGCTGAATACGATTGACGAGGATACTGCTAGACACATCACACAACATCTCCACATAACATAACTCGTCTTCTCGTTGCTGTGTGTTGCCGTTCACTAGATCAACTTGGAACCATATTAGACACTTGATTGGAGACCAAATCAGCTTCCTTCAAGCCTGTGATTGGCTGCTTTTTTGGCCACAACACAGTATCAAGTGAAGTTGAGTCGTGAAGTCATAGATTTTGCTGCTAGAAATTTCACCAGGCCGTTCATCCAATAACGCTGTACTATTTCAAGAGACAGCTTTTCACCTCGATGAGAAATATCTTGTCACCTTTTAATATTGCGATATCCTGTGGCACAAGATCTCATCACACCCCTAATCAGTAGTAAGGCTCGAGTCTAAACAGGCTCTGAGTAGATTAAGTTAAACTGTCTCATTTTTAGTGGATATCGTCGTGCAGAAATTGTATTATCGTCAAACTAAAATAATTAATTTGCTAAAATTACTCGACTTACAGAACATTCTGTATTTCATAACCCGATTACCTTAATTACCTTAATGAACTTTGCTACAACAGCCTCGTTTTTTAATAAAACAATTTCCCTTCAGATCAGCTCATTAAAGTAGGTCCAGACCCGAGCTCTAGCTGAAATGATGTAAACGAGGGAAAGTGAAGCACAAACATCTGTTGAGCTGTTAAACCTCGTTAGTCGGTTAGTTCTTGATAAATGAATATTCAAATATTTTCTAATTAGCAGAAAAAAAAATTATTTTGAAACTCATAAGCTTTAAATTGTGTTAATATATTGTGTGTGCGATGATATCGTCCCAGCTTTGCGTTATTATAGCAGTCCAGTGTGTTTGACTTGTTAAGGGCTTTAAAAGGAGTGTATGAAGGACTTGTTGTAGAGGTCAGAAAGGGGGATTTTACAGGTAAGAGAAGCTGAAATTCGCGCTAGAAGAATGTGTGTGTGTGTGTGTGAAAGTCAGTTTATCCAACTGTGTGTTTTGTGTGGGTTTGGTTCCTTTAGTTCACACAGTCTCTTGCATGGGAACACACACACAAGCACACACACACACTTTTACACAAAGGCAACAAGAACGAATATCTGTATTAATGTAGGTAATGTTAGGCAGAGGTGGATACAGCTTAACTGTGTGTGTGTGTGTGTGGTGTTTTCTTCTGACAGATGACCGAACAGCGCAAACAGAAGCAGAGGATCGGACTCCTGGGACACCCCCAGCACATGAACGTCAATCCCCAACAGCCTGCCTAAACGTGTGTGTGTGTGTGTGTGTGTGTGTTCCCAAATTTGGGTCTCGTTCTACCACGACACACACCTGCTCATGGAAATGGAGCCATCTCACACACACCCAGCATCTGAGTGAGTAAGTGTGTGTGTGTGTGTTTATACTAATAGACATTAGGACTTCTGCCAAAAAAGGGAAACAGGGAAGTGGAGAGTGATATTTAATAAAATTGACACAACCTCTGTCGGGTGCCAAAACTGTCGGCAGTGAAGTTGGATCCTGCTCCTTTAAGGGGGCGGGGCTTTAAAACTGGACTCCGCCCCTAAACTCCGCCTGTGAGGCTGACGATAATTAAAAGCAAGTTGTTCCTTGTTAAAATAAGCTTTTAATAATGGTGGGCCTGGTCAGGGCAGGTGGGCTGAGCTCGGCCGGTTAGCTGCTGCTGCTGCTGGCTGGGCGACTTTTCTGCAAAATGTCTTTTGTATTTAACGACCAGACTAGCAAGCAGTATTTGACGTCTTATTTTTGTATTATGTGCAATATTAACACTAATATGTAACTCCTCTCGAGCTGTACTGCGCGTCTCAGTATGTTAAAGATGTTTTTCTTTGATGCTTTAATGCTTATGTTAGAAGCGTAAATTTCCATAAGAATTCTAGTAGCTGGATAAGTTGCATTTCTGCCTCTTTTTTTTTTGGTTATCATTTCTAAATTATTTATTTATTTCCAAAAAAATTAAAAAGTTTAACTATCAGGTGGAGATTAAATATCATGGCACAAGTTTATTTTTTATTTATTTTATTTATTGCTAAAGTCATTTTGGCACCACTTTACAATAAGACTCACCTTATAAATGGTTGTAAAAAGGTTGTTATGAGGTTGTAAAGTTATTATACCATTAACAAGCAAAAAAGTTATAACAGTAGTGATACATTGATGCAGGATCACTATTTGGCAGTGATAACAGTTGTGTTACATTGATGCAGGATCACTGTTGGCGGTAACAACCAAGTGATGATACATTGATGGGATCACTATTGTGATGATAACCCGCGTTATATGATACATTGATGCAGGATCACTATTTTGGCGGTAACAACCTTAGTGATGATACATTGATGCAGGATCGCAGCAGTGATAACCCGCGTTATGATGATACATTGATGCGGGATCACTATTTGGCAGTAACAACCAGAAGTGATGATACATTGATGCCAGGATCACTATTTGGCAGTAACAACCGTTAGCGATACACTGATGGGATCACTGTTGGCAGTCATAACCATGTTATGATGGGTCGATGCAGGATCACTATCTGGCAGTAATAACCATGTTATGATACATTGATGAAGGATCACTATTTGGCAGTAACAACCCAGTTATGATACATTGATGCAGGATCAATATTTGGTGGTAACAACCAAGTTATGATACGTTGATGCAGGATCACTATTTGACAGTGATAACCATGTTGTGACACTTGTATTATACACTGATGCGGGATCACTGTTGCGGCGAGATCGCAGATCTTGAGTGTCTCGCTTATCTTGTCCCCCTTGTCTCAGGCAGAATGTTAGTGTCGACTTCATCAGCTGTTTGTTAACATGTTATTACCATTAAAACGCCAGTAATTATGCTCGGGTGGCAGTGTTCTTCATTTTTAGCTGATTAAATTTTTTTGATGAGTCACTAGATGTCAAATATCAGATATCAGTTATAATCTGCCTAAACAAATCAATTGTGATGTCTCACGCCATTTTTTATCACAAATTAATGTTTTTATGTCTGACAAAAAGGAGCCATTTCACCAAAGTGTAAACCACCACTTGCCAAATAAGTGATCCCACGACATCTGCTTCAGCCAGCTGATATAAAAAACTACATACAACCTCATTAACAACATGATTATAACTCATTTGTAACCCTTTATAAGGGAGTCTTATTGTAAAGCGGTGCCGTGGTTTACGGGACGGTAGCGTAATTAAGGTTAACGAGCGTTTAGGCTATTTAAACGTTTGTGAGTTTTCATCGTTTGAACGTCGTTCTGGACGGACTCTTGTCGTCTGTGCCTGGCATTGAGAGGGGGAGAAAGAGAGAG
This sequence comes from Distichodus sexfasciatus, assembly GCA_032718565.1. NCBI lineage: Eukaryota > Metazoa > Chordata > Actinopteri > Characiformes > Distichodontidae > Distichodus > Distichodus sexfasciatus. The sequence goes on from JAVGVS010000837.1 coordinate 23,991, forward strand.
ACGAGCGGGCGAGAGCGTTTTCGTATTAAAGTCGGAACTCCTCGATGTTGAGGACGCCGCTCGTGTCTTTCCAAACTTTTATCTCCATCTCTCTCTTCCATCTCTCTTTACTTCTCTATTTCTCAGCGTTTTCTCTAAGAGATGTATATATATTTATCTTAGCAGTCTCGCTTTGTATAGAATTCTTTTCCTAAAACATGTAGAATTTTAGCAGTGATACTGACAGACCAACAGGGGTTTATGATTTAGAGTTATCAGTCCAGACTGGCCACATTGATTTAGCAATATTTTAATAAAATCTCTAGCTCACCTTGAAGCGAAAGGTCGTTTTGTGGTCTTTTGCATCACAGAATGAGAGGGAGGTGTGCGTACCAATACAACCTGGATAAAAACAAGGGTTATCAAAAATAATTTCACCCAACATCTGCTTTACAGTTTAAGACTTGTTAGTGTTCAGTTTTTAAAATGTGACTTAAGTGTGTCCTGTCAAAATACGCTACCCATTGAACTGCGCTACCTACCTACTAAAAAGTGGATAAGTAGAATGTATAATTTTTGGACAAATTTGAGCTTGGAGTATGAACTAAATTTTGAAAGTCAAACCGAGCACTGCATCATTTTTCATACAGGAAATTACAAAATTACAGTATTTTCACACTTTTCCAAAAATATTTTTGATGGAAATTGTCCAATTTAATCACATTAATTTGGCCACCAGACCAGCCAGAAGAAACAACCTTTCATAGGTAGAACCATCAGATTGTTAGTGTATTTTTTGGGGAGCCGAGAACAGATTAATATTTTTATGTTATTCTTGAGGAAAAGTCAACTCAACTTGAACTTTTAAATTCAAACCACCCTTCTGGAACGAATTATGATCCAAGTACAGGTGCCACTCTCTCTCTGTATAAAACCTTATATCTTAATAAATTATATAACACATATTTAAAAAGGTGGAATATTTTTATGAAAGAGTATTATTTTTACCATCTCTGGCTTTCTGAATGCAGATATAAACTAATAGTCTCATTTAAGAACAACTTTAAAATACTACATACACACACACAAACATATATATATATATACTGTGTGTACATCTCTATATGTGTATATATATATATATATATATATATATATATATATATATATATATACACACACATTACTGTGCAAAAAGTGTGTGTAAACAAAGAATGCTTTCAAAAATGGAAGTGTTAATCATTTATTTTCATCAATCAACAAAATGCTAAATCTAAATCAAATCAATATTTGGTGTGACCACCCTTTGCCTTCAAAACAGCATCAATTCTTCTAGGTACACTTGCACACAGTTTTTGAAGGAACTCGGCTGGTAGGTTGTTCCAAACATCTTGGAGAACTAACCACAGATCTTCTGTAGATGTAGGCTTCCTCACATCCTTCTGTCTCTTTATGTAATCCCAGACACACTCGATGATGTTGAGATCAGAGCTCTGTGGGGGCCATACCATCACTTCCAGGACTTCTTGTTCTTCTTTACGCTGAAGATAGTTCTTAATGACTTTGGCTGTATGTTTGGGGTCGTTGACCTGCTGCACAATAAATTTGGGGCCAATCATACGCCTCCCTGATGGTATACATATGATGTCTGTATGTATGTGTATATGTATATATGATGGATAAGTATCTGCCTGTATTTCTCAGCATTGAGAGCACCATTAATCCTGACCAAATCTCCAACTCCATTTGCAGAAATGCAGCCCCAAACGTTCAAGGAACCTCCACCATGCTTCACTGTTGCCTGCGGACACTCATTATTGTACTGCTCTCCAGCCCTTCGACGAACAAACTGTCTTCTGCTACAGCCAAATATTTCACATTTTGACTCATCAGTCCAGAGCACCTGCTGCCATTTTCCTGCACCCCAGTTCCTATGTTTTCGTGCATACTTGAGTCGCTTGGCCTTGTTTCTACGTCGGAGGTATGGCTTTTTGGCTGCAACTCTTCCATGAAGACCACTTCTGGCCAGACTTCTCCGGACAGTAGATGGGTGTACCTGGGTTCCACTGGTTTCTGCCAGTTCTGAGCTGATGGCACTGCTGGACATCTTCCGATTTCGAAGGGTAATAAGCTTGATGTGTCTTTCATCTGCTGCACTGCAAGTTTCCTTGGCCGACCACTGCGTCTACGATCCTCAACATTGCCTGTTTCTTTGAGCTTCTTCAAAAGAGCTTGAACAGCACATCTTGAAACCTCAGTCTGCTTTGAAATCTTTGTCAGGGAGAGACCTTGCTGATGCAGTAGAACTACCTTGTGTCTTGTTGCGGTGCTCAATCTTGCCATGACATGAAACTGTCTTCCACAACCTCACCTTGGTAGCAGAGTTTGGCTGTTTTCCTCACCCAGTTTTAAGCCTCCTACACAGCTGTTTCTGTTTCAGTTAATGACTGTGTTTCAACCTATGTGTGACACTGATGATCATTAGCACCTGTTTGGTATAATTGGATGATCATACACCTGACTATAATCCTACAAAATCCCTGACTTTGTGCAAGTGTACCTATAAGAATTGATACTGGTTTGAAGGCAAAAGGTAGTAACACCAAATATTGATTTGATTTAGATTTTTCTTTTGTTCGCTCACTTTGCATTTTGTAAATTGATAAAAATAAATGATCATTATTTATATTTCTGAAAGCATTCTTTGTTTACAGCATTTTTTCACACCTGCCTAAAACTTTTGCACAGCACTGTATATATATATATATGATAGATATAAACTAGGAGTACTTTGTCCTTCATGTAAGCTCATTTAGAGCCATGTTTCTGCTATTTCACAACTCTTATCACTAAGCAGAGAAAGTGTGAGCAGAGTCAGCTACTTTTCTTTCTAAAACAGAGACATTCGGGGAAGTGCACTCTGAGTGACCTCTCAGGTCATGGACGGTGCCGGCGTCTCACTGCGTTCTGCTGAAACCGGTTGCGTTATTTGTGCCGTGCGGTTTCATGCCACGTCGTCACAGACGCCACCAGAAAAAAGGTAGAAATGCTAAGAAGTGCAGGGTTGTGTACCGAGAGAGGTGGGACTGCATGAGGATGTGAATCTGTGGAGTGGAAAAAAGTGCAAACAAAGGATATTGTCTAAAAGTTCAACAAGGAGTTAAAAGTTCAAGCGGTCAGAGTGGTGATGCAAATGCATTTCCCAAATTCTTGGCGAAAATTTTATTAAAATTAACCTCGTTAGCGTCTTTTGAAGTTGAATTAAACTTGTATTACTTTGATGTAACCGTCTTTAACTTCTGGAATCTGGCTTTTATGGATGCGCAAGGATTGGCTATAATAAAAAGAGGAACTAAACCTGGTTAGTTTTTGGCCACGCACACACACACACACACACACATACATACACACAGACACACACATACATCTGAAATGATTGCAAATCAAGCCTGTGCTACAGCAAGAAAAATGGTTCGTGTCCTTTTCAGGATGAAGTGTGCTCGCTGTTGGCCGAGGGCTGGAGTGTATTGAAAATGTCAGACGCCCCAAATTAAAAGTGTGTATCTCCAGTTGTCACTGCCGAATTCCCCTTCTGTGGTGAGGAAAGAGAACCATGACAAGTTCTGGTGTCGCTCAAGTGACATTTAGCGTCGATCACGGATGAGGTGATATGTGAGGGGACTTTTTTTTTAAATAGCAAATTGTTTTATCGGGTCTGTGGAGATGTACATCCATGTTTAAAAATCATCTGAGCATGTTAACACACTTCAAAACAATCATTTATGCCATTTTAACTAACTTTAGCATGGAAATGTTTAGGAGCGTGTGTTAATGCTCCACATTGTGCACTGTATTGAAATTTGCAAAGTTGAAACATCAATATATTGTGTTTCTTTACAGTAATACACTACAGGCTGGTTTCTTGCTCATGGATTTAACCCTAGTCTTGGACTAAATTGTACTACCAATGGACCATTCAAAGTCTAGGCTTAATCCTTGACTGGGAAATTCATTTTACAAATAAATCAGGGATTAAGAAACAGGGATTTTTTTACAGAGAGCAAAACAAAACTAAACCTATATGTTAATTTTTTTAAATAATTAATATGTCCAGTTTGAATTGTGTGTTGGATATAATCACATTCATTCTTTACATGTAGCTGTATTTACTAGTCTAGTTTATAAGTTAATTTGGCACCTTAACATTTTCATTGCTGTGAACCAACTTAAATACCTAATAAAAGTTAGAGTCTAGAGTCGGCTTCAATCTGACTAACAATATGGATTATAAACATACCTACATACATATACTCTTTTTCAAAATTGTACATATTAAAATCATTTTGTAGATATATACAAATATATACACACATGAAATAGTTGCTTGACATTATGTGGAGTATGTAATTGACATTATGTAAGAAGTATGTTTAATAACATTTTATTAAATCATTTTTATACATAAATGCCTGAAGCCCATACTAAAGGAGAAGTAAAGATTACTCACAAAGAAAGTGGCTCCAGTTTAAGGTTATAAGTATTAAAAGTGTTGTGCTGGTGTTAGTAAAGGGTTAGTCATTAAGGTTAGTCATTAAAGTGCTTTCATTTGCTTGTCTTCACATTTTAAAGCCAACTCTCAATTTCCTTTCATTCCAAAACTAAAGAGGACCAAACAAATTACCATCACGTTGGCACAGAGCAAGCGCAACGTGTTCGGGCCTGTGGTACCAATTCGGAGTTTAGGGTTTTTTGCAGCGTCAGTTAAAGGGGGCGCAGCTGGTGATATCATCTACTCAGTATCAGTTTCCAAACAAAATTAACAAGTAACAAATGTGGTCAGTAGAAATGCAGTAGAGCGAAAAGTACACAGTTTTCAAAATTGTAATTAAGTGCAGTAATTAATTACAATTACTTTGTACAGAATACTACTTGGACACGTTTTAACGGCATGATCTTCGTTCCTCACAGAAGGAAATATTAAGTATGATCACAGCTACCCAGCACAACTAGATCACATTTAACACATTTTCTGATATTATGATATATTTTTATTAACTGCATAAATTATGCTGTAAATAGAATCAGCTTTGTGTTGTGTGGAACCAGAGATCTGCTATAAACATCTGAATTTTGCAACACCCAAAGATGCCTCTAGCACATGACTTCAGCTAAAAGTCCCCATTAGCTTCCACGGCTCATTAGTCACATTAGAGCGTGGTTAAGAATAAAAGGTTCTTAAATGCTTCTTTGTTAGACCATAAGGTTCCAAGAATAACTTTTAATTGGTGGATATTTTTTTAATAAAGTGAATAGTTGCTTGGTTGAAAGAGAACTCACAATCCCGTCACAATCTGCATGTTAGTGCTGGGGCTTTTTTAAGGCAACACTGTCAGGTCTGGTCATGCTAACATGATTATTTTAATCAACGTTAAATTGAATGAGAAGAGAAACTTAACAAGAAAGAGGATCCTAGGGGCCCACCGGCTCTTAGAAGACTCATTATGTCGACTTTAACTCCTTTATTAAATCCCTCTGAGAAGTAATAATAAAAAAAATAGTAAAGAGGAATTTGAGGCATTTGAATGAAGTCAGGGACTTTCCTCTTTCTTACTTCATTTATTCCTGCTCGAGCATTTCCTGATCGGAGATATTCAGAGGACAGAAACAAAACTAGAAACAATGGGATTGTTGTGGAACGTTAAGAAAAAAAAAAGAGGGTTAATAAAAAGACACTTATTTGTCATCACATGGTTAATTCATTCTGGGGTTATTTTTCAAATATTACTTTTTCCCATTTTTGATTGATTCAGTTTGTAACATATTGATGGTTCTATCTGAATGTACACTTGGTTTGTGAGTTGTTGTGGAGACTGGACTTTAAAATCCAAACTTTTCAGTCAAAATTCTTAGGCTGACGACCTTTTAATAAATACATAATTACATAGGATATTTAAAAATAATTAAAAAATGTAATAAAAAAAGATCAGATGTCATGTTTAATTTCGTATTAAAATTGTAACAGGGTAATTAGCAATCTGTTGACTCTTACTTTTTAAAAGTGACCCTCCCATGACCATATTATGCATTATTATTTGTAGATTAATATTGCATCCAAATGGTCTCTCTTTCTACTTCTGCTTTAAAGTGTATATTTAATACTCCATTTCTAGATTAAAGTGCATATTTTATATTGTATTTATATATTGTTTATTCCATGTGCCCTATTTGTTCTTTGTTGTTTGCACTGTGAAAACTGGAGCCATGTCGTCTCGTGTCTGTATATCTGTACAGTATATAGCAGAGATGACAAAGTTACTTTGACTTTTGATGACTATTATTATTATTATTATTATTATTATCATTGCATGCTTCTTACAAGATGCATGTGAATGCGCTTTGGCACAAATAAATGGGAAAGTTTTTGTCTTATTTCATCTACAATACTCATCCTTTCTACAAAGCTTTGTGACACAATTTTTGAGCTTTATGAATCAGTTGAGCCATGCACGAAGCCTACTTTAAACCCGTGGTACTGCGTTTTTAAACGCTGGTGGACTGATTCGCCCCCCACAGTGAATGTCATCCGTCTCGGGGCACGAACGCTGCGTCATCGCCGGTGATGCACGTTCCAGATTAAAGCAATGCTGGAGCTTTCCACCGAACGCACTGCACGACTGATGCAAATAAATATAACATGCAACTGCAGATATCGTGCACAAAAAAGGTTTATTTATTCAAAAGATGCTGCATTTGCGTTATAGAGAAGCGGAGCACGCCGCATAAACGTGCACATTTGCTGAAACCCCCCCAGCTTATTTCTCAAGTTTCGGTTGAGTTCAAAATGGAAAAAAACATGCACATTTAAACAGAAAAAACAAACGTCCTATTTCTTCATTTTCGGTTCAGGTCAGCGTTGTGCATGCGATATTCGGTGCAAAAGCAAAAACTGAATATATAAATACATACAAACGAGCTTAAGTGAAGAAATGTGACATCTTGTGTATAAACGCCGCATGCATTTTATCCTTCATTCCCCTTCTCCTCCTCCTCCTCCTCTTTCCCCTCCTCGTTGTTGTTGTTTTTCTTGATCCCGGGAGCGCGCGCCGCTCCGTCCGGTACGGAAATAAACCGGTGACGTCAGCGGCGGGATTTGAGCTCCATGAGGTGTTCAACGTGACTCTCAGTGCCTCAGTGCAATAGGGAGAATTTAAGTGTTGAATCAACCACCTTGTGTCTACTCTGTATGCTTTCTATTTGTTTATATTTATTGCTTATCATGTTAATAATGCATCCGATCATGTGCTGCAGAGTTTAATAAACGGTATAAAAATGGCATAAATAATAAATATTGTGAGGCTTTTGTTTGCGCAGTGTTCTCAAATAATTATATTGAAACCATTTAGAAAGCAAAACAGTCCAAAATATACCAAAATACCCAGGCATAAGCGTTGCATTTTGTGTTAAGATTTGCATTTACTTGTATCTGCTTTCTAAAGGCTAATGTACTAAAAATACAGTTTTTAAATCTGAAAGGGAAATATGGAACAGACTTAATCCACACCTCAAGAAGTATTTAAACTTATTCATTTGATTTAATATAAAGACCACTAGAGCAGTGCACGATGCTTTGCAAGAGCCAGGGCACATATAATAAAGGTTTATGAACTATCATTTTTCAATTATGAGTGTATTTTTTTGTCAGCGTAGCCAACCCACCACATCAATGTTTATGTAAAACCTATTGCAAAAATGGACTAAAAATAGTCCATAAGACATAGCGAAGCACAGATAACTGTGTAAACAGCATGTGACCCGATCATAATCCCTGCAGCCATGCAATCGCCCGCGAAGTCAGTTTAAAATAAACAGCATAATTATTGCAATTGCATGATGATAAGACATACATATTAATCAGTTCTCAGATTTGGGCTCGCATATATTTAGTAAAGTATTATTATTAGTAAATATGCCATATCTTATTAGTAAATCTATGAGTAAATATAGCATTTAAAGTAGTCCCTACTCATAGACTTACTAATAAACTCCATTTGAAGAGAACAATAATTAAGTTAAAATCATAATAACTCGTGAAATTCTATTCACTGAAGTAAAAATCGGTTGCTCAAGCGGCCGGTGCGCGTTCCCGCGTCCCGCCTGCGAAGCGCGTGGTGCTACACGGGGACGCGGTGGCGCGCGCACGCCGTCCAACACGTGAGGCTCACGTGACGGAGGTAGGTCAGTTCGCCGCGCGCGAGACGTGTCTGTAGTCACAGGGTTTATTTAACACGTAACACGGTCCAACCCTCACACACACACACACTCACAGAGTCACACACACACACACAGAGTCACACACACATATACACTCTCTCTCTCTCGCTCTCTCACTCACACACAGACACACACACTCACTCACACTCAAACCCTCAACACACACTCATTTAACCACGAGCGGAGCTTCTAAACTCGCGCCGACTTACATTTGGCTCGCGAGCTGACAACACCGTCCACTTTTTATCAGCCTTAAAGAAGGAGAAGAAGAAGATTCTGGAAAAGTTGTGTATTTAAAAAATATATATATATCTATCCTTTTTATCCTTTTTATTTTTAATCGAAGGACTGAAACCACAATATCCACCTTTTTGAGGACGTATTCATCGATTTTTAAAGGAATTCCTCGTTCTGATCTCTTTAAATCGGAGGACACAAATTAACGCAAAAAAGGCGCACAACTTTGACTGAGATTTCGGGAGCAAATGGAGCGGATTACCAGCGCTCAGCCTCCACCGTGTCTGTCCAAACACCCGCCCCTGGATCTCTCCGACATGTCCGGGTAAGCCTCCCTGCCTCTGGCCGTCCGTTCGTCCGCTACCGTGTCCGTTTTCCCCCTCACACACCTCCCTGATCTGTCTGTTCTTCCACCGTTTAGAATGGATTTCCCCATGTACGTGTACAAACCTCGCAGAGGGATGAAGCGTGGAGACGACAGCAAGGTACGACCTCTTTCTGCTCCACTTTTATTTCTTATTTTTCATGCACCTATTTCGCACTTGGGGACATTAACTGTTGAGTCCAAATATTTACACGAGCACATCTTAAACAATTTAACCCCATTAACGGGATTAAAACCAATTTTGGCTGTTGCTCCAGTCCTAAACACCTACTTTTCCACCTTAAAAAAGACCTTGCGTTTCATATAACACAGTACCCCAGTGATTAAAGACACTTTATGCAAACTTACACACTGGCACAAACATTTACATCTTTGCAAATACTATAATATTTTGGCAAGACCTGAATTCTCTAAGGTTCAAGACAAAGTTACGTCCTCGATCATGTCTAAACCACATCTGTTCCACCTTAAAGAACCTTGCATTTAATCTGATATAGTCCCGCAGCAATTAAAGACACTTTTTGTAATATTGTACGCTGACATAAAGGCTTACAGGTTTGCAAACATGGTAATATTTCTGGCAAATGGGTGTAGACCTCAATTCCCCCCCCCCCCACCTCGTTCAAAACAAAGTTTTGTCCTTGATTAGGTCCACCAAGTCTAAACAACCCCTTCTTCCACCTTAAAAAAATCTTCCTTTCGCCCTAAAGCGCACCTTTGCACCTAATAAATGTTGAACTTTTAATAGTGCATGTATTCAAACGGACAGGTTTTACAGCAAAAGTTTTCCTCTTTATTCTGCATGAAAGAGTATGGAATAAAAGTGGATTTTAATTTCTGTCTCACAGGACACATATAAGCTGCCACACCGTCTGATCGAGAAGAAAAGGCGCGACCGGATAAATGAGTGCATTGCGCAGCTGAAGGACTTGCTGCCCGAACACCTTAAACTCACGGTAAGCTTGTGCGGGCGAAAGGGTGGGAGGCAGAGGGATTCAGGGCTCTTGGATTCAGGACTGAGGCGCCGCCGTCTGGTGTAAGCGGGAGGGTGCACATGTGTTTTCTGGGAAGCCCAGCACTGCATTGACTTTTATAGTGTGCGAGTTTTTGGCTTGAGCACTAAATGCCTTTAAAATAGGAACTGGTCCTTCGGATGAGGCGTAAAAGTGACTGGCTAAAAATTGCTTATCGCAGCTATTTCAAATCTGGCTGCATTATTGCCCTTAATCTCAGACTGGTGAATTCTTTCCTGAATCTTTTACCACCATAATTAATGTTTGGTGAGGGTACTGGGGCGGAATGTTTGCTGGAACATTTGTTCTTAACAAAGTTAAGACTTTTGAATAGTGTAATATCATCCAAATGTGGAATTGAGGAAAATGCAAAAAGTCTCATGCAGTAGTTCTTACCTAACTAATCTCAAATAAGAAAATATTGGTGGATGTCAGAAGGTGAAAGCTGAATAAATGTGTTTTAAGAAAGTTGAGTGAATGAGGCCCATTGTCTATGGAAAGTGCTTTAGGGGTCTAGAAATGTCTGGCGTTGGTAAACCGGTTGCAGGCGGGCAGCCGGGCTCGGCTTTTCGAGCGGCTGCTCGGTTATGTAAGAGAGATCATCGCGCTAAACGGAGCGCTTCCTCTTTTAGACGCTGGGCCATTTGGAGAAGGCCGTGGTGCTGGAGCTGACGCTGAAGCACGTGAAGGCGCTCAACACCCTGCTGGAGCAGCAGCAGCAGCAGATCATCTCGCTGCAGAACGGCATGCAGATCGGTGAGTTAAAATACGATTGAGTGTCGTAAATGTCGTGCCAAACTGTATCACTCCTCGCCCGCCTCGGGTCACTTGTCCGTTACACAACAGGTTGCACAATTGCACTATAGATATATATATGTGTGTGTGTGTGTGTGTGTAATTACTCCTCACAGTGACGTATTATTTTCTTTCAATCTTTTAATCCAACATTATTTCTTGCTTAGTCATGAACCGAGTTTATGTTCCACTTCTATGGAATAAAAGAAAGAAATCTTGATTGAACGTTGCTAGGGCTGAGCAAGTAATCGACACCAACATAATTTTACTTATTTTGATTATTTTAGAAATTCTGTTAATACGCTGCCCAGTATTTTTCATGACCTTTATTCTTAAAACCTTACTATGACACTGAACTGTGAGGGCCAAAAACAAACCCTAGAAACAAAATAATCCTTCGAGAATTGTAATCAAGATAAATTCTTCAGTTAGTTGTGATATAGTTTTTCATATCGCCCAGCCCTATGTGGTACAGCGCCCTCTCACAAGACCAGTCGCAGAACTTTTGCACACAATCGACAAACTCATTTGGCGATGCTTGTTATGCAACCTGTTGGAAAGGGTGAGCTCTTATCTAACGAGTGTGTGTTTGTGTGTGTATATGTTGTGAACTGCAAGGGCAAAAAAAAAAAAGTCATTCGATCAAGTTAAAATGTTCAATATATCGTGATATTGACTTGAGGTGGTATCACCGAGCCCTTAAGGTGCAAGACCGATTGCAGAAATTCAGTGCATGATTGACAAATTCGTTCTGCAAAGCATGTTATGCAACCTGCTGGAAAGGGTCAATCCTTATCTAACGTGTGTGTGTGTGTTTAGGAGATCATGGCGTCGCCAGCTCGGAAACCAGCGAGGAAATGTTCCGCTCCGGCTTCCACCTTTGCGCCAAGGAGGTGCTGCAGTACCTGGCCAGCCAGGAGAACCCTCAGGAGCTCACCGCCTCCCACGTGGTCAACCACCTGCACAAGGTGGCATCCGACCTCCTCCAGCGGCCCGCCAGCCCTTGCTTGGACCCGCCCTCCCCCGTCTCGGCGCCCGTATCCATGCGCCGGGGCTTGGATTCGCGGGAGAAGACCGCACCTGCCTCAGGATCGTCGGGATCGGGACCTGCGCCGCCCCGAACGCCCGAGGGCCACGCCAAAAACTGCGTCCCCGTCATCCAGAGGACGTACCCTCACAGCAGCGAACAGAGCGGCAGCGACACGGACACCGACAGCGGCTACGGGGGTGAGGTGGACAAGCGCGAGTCCGTCAAAGCCCAGCGCGGCATCGCCGGCGGCAACGGAGGTTACTACGGCGGCGCCAAAGACGGCGTGGCGACGAGGCCGGGCAGCATCAAGGAGGAGCGAGACGAGCCGCCGTTGGCAAAGAGGCCAAGGTCCGACTCGTCCGAGGACGAATCGCTGTCGGGGCACGAGGGCTCGGTGGGTAACGGTCACGGGGCGTACGTCAGCTTTTCGCCCCACCAACCGCCCCTCTGCATGCCCTTTTACCTCATTCCCCCCTCCGCCGCTTACCTCCCCATGCTGGAGAAGTGCTGGTACCCGGGCATGCCCATGCTGTACCCGGGGTTAGGAGGAGGAGGAGGGGCGCCGGCGGCCGTTTTGCCCCACGACAAACTGGCGGTGTCACCCCGGGCAACGTCGCCCGTCGCCGCTTCGATCGTGCCCCCCACGCCCATGGACTCGCCCGCCCTCCTGCAGGCCCTCAAGCAAGTCCCGCCCTTAAACCTAGAAACCAAAGACTGAGGAGGAGGAGGAGGACGACCCCTAGCAACACACCTTCCCCTTAGCAACACCGCCTCCTCCTCCGTCGCCGGCGACGACAAAAACGGCCACGCCCCGGTAAAAACGTCCGCCTCTCTCTTTCTGAATGTTTCTGAAGAGAAGCCGCGATCCGGAAGAGAGGAAACCCGGCGACTGAGCGGGAAGGAAAAGGGGGAATAAAGCCCGGCGTTCCGAAGTCACTGTGAAGAAAATATAAAGGAGGTATAAAGCGGACGCCCCCCACTTCCCCGCTTCCCTGAATGTCCAAATTCTTTTTAGCGCATCATAACTCAAGAATGTGACACTCGGGACAGACCCCCACCTCACTCCCCCCCCCCACTTCATAAAGAAAAGACAAAACAACAACAAAAAAATCAACGATCAAGCCTCCGGACGTTTTTGCACAAACCTTTAAGTTTGAATGTACAAAAAGCAAACGATGTAAAGAACGTAACCTAGAGAAAACCCCTATAGATGCTGCTTCTGTTTTCTTTGGTTTTATTTTTTAATTTTTCGTTCTTTTCTTGCGGACTGCGGAAAGCTCCTTCATGTTAAAACAGAAAACGAAACAAAAAAAGCGATTTTAGCTTAGAATGCAGCCAAAAGTCAAATCAGTCTGCAGCAGATGACGAGTCACAACAAAACAAAAACGGATGAGACCTCCGCCCCATCTCTCACTCTCTCTCCGTCACCCGACTCACCAGGAAACCCCTCCCCAACCCTCCCCTAAAAGCGAGAACGGGTGTAAATACAGGAGAAGCGTCATCACCACTTCTTTACTTTTTAATATATTTATAATTTTTGGAGTGAGTGAGTGAGAGAGCGAGTCGTCATCGTCCCCTTGCTGCGTTTAGGTGGGGTGCTCGTCGTGCGTCTGAAGGGGGTTTCATTTTAAATTTTCGCCCCCACACACACTCACACACGTGACGCAGGCGGCAGGCCCGGTCCAGACCGAGACGGATCCGCGTTCTCGCTTGTTGCCTTCACTCGTCTAAAGCAGTGGAAAGCCGTGACGGAGACGGAGATCTTCTGTATGATATTTTTTTTTTCTTGTCGTTGTTATTGTTGTTGTCGTTGTGTTTCATCCCAGATTGTGTGCGCAGGAAGCGAGGATGATGATAATGATGATGACGAGGAGGAGGAGGAGAAATGAATGTACAATGTTATAAACAATATTAACTAGTTTTGTATAGAGAAGAGGTACTTGGGATTTTTCTTTCTTACGGGGACCTAACCGACGGTTGTTTGATGTATATATTTTGTCAAGATTATTGTTGACATTTTAAGAGAAAAGTATTAATAAAGAGCTTTTTCTGTTTTTTCCTGTGGAAAGGCTTCGTGTGTCGGCCTCGTCTCTCTCGCTCTCTCTCTCTCTCTCTCTCTCCTGACCCCCCCGGTGCGGTAAACACGCCGCCCAGCTCAGCCTTATGTAAGCGCTTACATAAGCGGCCCTGTACCGCCGTGTGTGTGTGTGTGTGTGTGCGTGCACGGGTCATGTGAATGTGGGATATGATATCAATCACCTCTCATATAACCGGCTCCTGCTCGCCTCTCGATGGCTGTTTGTGCAGTTTGTCAGGTTTTATTACTGCACAACTTCCAGCAGTTCCACATCGCCAGCGTCACACAGAAAGAGAAACTAGACGCTGCATAATAATCTGCTCCACGATATTAATCATAACACAGGTTCCCCTGTAGACTTTAATCTGTCAAAAATACACACCTACAGCTAGTTTCATGAACATGGATAATATTAAAAAATTACTGCTATAAAATAATAAAGCATTAAATTCCAGTCTTCAGTAAATGTATCTTTACCTAAACACTGATGGGGCAAGTAATAATAATAATAATAATAATAATAATATAATAATAATAACGCTAGTTGTAATCTAAAAGATTATATTTTACATAAATGGGCTACAAATAACCTAGTTTAAATCTGCTGTGAACAAGTTTATGTTCCTCCAATAACCGACCATTTTAAAACAAAAATAATATAACAACCATTAGGAAATATACATCTGAAATGTTTTATTATTATCTAATAAATAACATTATCAATAATTTAAAATTGAAATTCTGAACAAGCAAATATTCCACAGTAAATTATGTCTGAATATTTAAAAGAGCAGCTACTACTACTACTACTACTACTACTACTACTAATAATAATAATAATTCATAAATAAACAGCAATAACAATTGAAACAACACTAATGTTATTATTGGCAATAAACATAATTTATCTGTTAAATATACCTTTTATCCATAATATTTTCTATGATTCATTGCACTACATTCAATTCACTGTTATGAGCAATACAGCCATTTAATATTTTTTAAATAATAATAATAATAATAATAATAATAATAATAATAATAATGTTGCCACTGCTCTTATGCTCATATATTATTATTAACACTGTATCTACATGTTACACATATTTTTATTATATTTTCTAATATATATTATACATGATAAAAATGACCAGTAAATATATTTATTTTTCTATGTATTTTATATATACATTTTATGCAAAATATCTGATGCACCACACTGCATTAAATTGATATTTAAGTATTGTTATAAATAATAACCCACGACACACAATAACAGCCGCAATGTGTTATGCAGAATGTCATCCCTAATCTTGTTAGTAAATCTTCAGATGATGTGGAGTTGGGACGCTGCTGAATTGGGCTGCAGCGCTGCTTCCTCACGCTTCTGAGCGCGCTTTTTATTTTCTGTGTCAGACTCTAATTTGGGGATTTTTGCTGCACTACTTGTGAGTGTGTTGGACTTCTGAACACGTGAGTAGATGTTTCATCAGTCTCGTCGGCCTTCACTGCTGCAGGGAACTGGGTTTAAGGCCTGGGCTGTGTGTGTGTGTGTGTGTGTGTGTGTGTGTGTGTGTGTGTGTGTGTGTGTGTGTGTGTGTGTGTGTGTGTGTGTGTGTGTGTGTAAGGCGCTGGCCTGCTGCTTTGTCACATGTGCGTCCACGCAATATACGCTCTACAAAAGGAGCCACTGAATAGAACATTTCCCACCTTTTTTTTCTTTCTTTCATTCTTTTCTTCTTTCATTCTTTTCTTTTTTTATCAGCTGGAGCGCGTGGAAGGCTGCCAATAAATGGCAGTGATTTCACAGTCACATGCTGAACATGTGCTGGCTACACATGCAGCACATGAGGATCGGCTTTCAGGAGCCTTCACCAGGCAACAACACATGGCTCGATGCTGCGTTCACTACTGACCACTACACTTTATTATAACTCACAATCAGAAAGCAAACTTTTATTATCCTGAGGGAAATGCTTTAGCTACTATTGCAGAAAAAAAGTAAAAGACAATAAAAGACAAATGAAAATACGGTAAATTAAACACTTGTTAAAGAACTTAAATAACTAAAATGTGTAATGTGTCTGAAATAAAATATAGTTTTGTGAAATGTATATTTATAACATACTAAATAAACACCATTGACCTTTAAATGAGAAATGAAAGATCATAATATGAGATAAAAAATTGTCATCTCAATAAATATCAAATAATTAAAAATAT